>MU825435.1:0-21262 GCA_029204205.1 Desmophyllum pertusum | reverse complement strand
CCCCCCCCCCCCCCCTCTTAATCCATTCCCTTGGATATTTCGCTTTTCAGTGCATGTTGAAACATGTGAATTGGGCCTTGTAAACACAAGCCGCCTCGTGAGAGAATACAGGGGTTAGCCTCGTCCTGAAGCAAAAAATCGCGCCCGCTTCACGTGTATCCAGAGGTTTCGTAAGAATTCGAAACTAGAGTATTGTTGTAGTGGGACATTATAAAAAAGGGATACATGTTACGATCCCATGATTGGTTTAAAAAAAATTCGCAACGCCAGGGCCTACTCAACCAATCAAATCAAAAAAACAAAACCAAACGCGGACTTGGTCACACGCATTTTCCCCGCGCTTGGCGCTGGTTACGTGTATTTGCTTCGAATTCTCATTGGCTCGTTATGTTGTTTACGTTTGTTGTGATTGGCCACTGCTTCGGTTTTGGTTTTTACGACACTCAATTGAAAGCCTCTCTGTAAAATAACAAACAGCGTCTTCTTGCTTTAAAAAAAATAAAAAAAAACAATACCTCTTGAAGCACCTCGAAAAGCCCCACAAGGGATTATCAACGCCATTAATCAAGGAACAAACAAACTTGTGAAGGTAGCAAACTGTCGACAGACATCCAAGAGCCCACTCTGTGATTGCGCTGTGAACAAAATGAAGGATTATCATGATGATTAGTTCCAGTGACTGTCGTAAAAAGTAAAGTTAAGTCTGTATTTGGGCCAAAGCACAAGAGCTAAACGCTTTGATTTGTCTAAATTTCTTCCTCGAATTTTGTTTATATGAAAACTTAATGTATGTTTTAATTAGTAAAATAACTTCGTGTCTTCCAATTCGATCTCTATGCATTTTTTTTAGTAGACAAGGGCACCACACTGGCCTTGCGATAACAGGTTTACGCTAAAACAAGCGGGATAAATTAAAGTTGTAAGAGAAATTAGTATTATTTTTGAGGATTGTAAAGGGAATTCCTTCTTTTCCAGGTTATAAAAAACGTACTAAGCTTACAATTGAATTGGTAGTTTCAAAACTAAAAACGCCTAAAAATGTTTCCCCCTGTCTTCTGTTTTGTTGCTCTTAATTGTTATTGTTTCTGCACGTGTTTGCTTGATCTTCGTTTCTCGCAAAAAAAAAAAAAACAGAACAATAAACAGGCTACAAATTTTAAAATGTTACTTTAGGTCGTGTTCTATTGGGAACCAAAAAAAAAAACCGTTTCAACCGCAACCTGGCTGGCGGGTTTGGTTGAAAAGTGTCCCAATAAGGGGAAGGTTCACTTATCTAACCATTTTTGGGTTGAAACGGATGATAAACTTCTACTGGGGATCAAGTCCATAGCATGAAGCGGACTAGGAGTATTTCTTACTCCCCCCGATGGAATGCTACCTCCATTGTAAGTTACCTCCCAAGCATTTTTTTCAAAGTTACCCTAACAGTTAGCCGGGTACCCATTTATACTCCTGCGGTGGAGAGAGGCACTTCTTGAGGAGTAGTGTCTTGGGCCTGCTATGCAAGAACACAACACAATGACCCCGGCCAGCGCTCTGGAGTCCAACGTACTAACCCGGCATTAGGCCACCACATCTCCCACCTGTTGTCAATGACCACATCCAAAAATATTGAGCTGCAATAAAACCAATCAGAATTCAAAGTAAAAGCATAAAAAAGTACGTGACAAGTAAATTATTTTGGCTCGTAACGTTATCTTTCTCAGAAAAATTGCGTGACGAATCAACTGAAAGAATGTTTGTGTAGGAAGCAATTAAATTTCGCCCAACTAAACTAAAAAACGTTAGCCAATCAACGTTCGCCTTCCCTTTCAAAGTTGTCCAATCACAGTTAAAACCTGGTCATCACACGCGCGGCTTATGGCGGGAAAATTGTGAAGGCTGCAACACTAGTATTCTCACCATGTCTTGATAACAGGTTTCCTTTACAATAAAATAATCAGAAAGGCAAAAAGCTCACCATCTTCCCAGTGGCTGCAGCCTGGTTTAACATTAAACTGAAGTCGAGGGCGTTTTTAGTGTCTGCCTTCATTGGCGATTTCATCCCGGCGAGACTTCCTGAAGCTCCTGATAATGCATCTGTCAGCCACTTCTTGTTAACCAGATAGCACACAAGTCTGTAAAGACACACACAGTTAAGTTTCATAAAAGAGGATGTCTCTCACCGACCAAAACGTGTTTTTCGGCCTACAAGCCGCTCTTAACCCTATCACTCCCAGGTTTAAGGTCTTGAGTCAATTAATGTGGTTCTAACTTTTAAACCTGTGGATGAAACCCGGTGTGTGATCATTCAGATTAAAGCTTTTGCAGCAGTACTTTCATGTGACACTGTAAGCCCTTGTCTGTGATCATTCACCATGAAAGCTATTGAGCAGTTACTTTCATGTGATACTGTAAGCCCTTGTGTGGGATCCGATTCACATGAAAGGCTATTGAGCTGTACTTTTCATGTGCTACTGTTTTTATTATGTTGTATAAGCGTGGTTCTAAACTTTTCTAGAGTGTGACCATTCAAATGAAAGCTATCGAGCAATACTTTCATGTTTTACCGTTTATTGTGCTGTTTAAGAGTGTTTCACGGTTCGGCGCATGGGTTAGGTCTCTTATAAACTTTATCCGTTTAAAAAATCCCACTCACATGTACTTCTCGATACTTCAGTAATTACATACTATAATTAGTCCAAGCAAAAACGACGAATGACCAAAATGCACAAAAATTTCAACGGGATTTACAGCGAGAATGTCGACATTGAATATCAGAATAAATTACCAGAATAAAGTGTTCGGGCCGAACACATACACCATACCTGCAAAATTCACTCAAGTGTTCCTTGACAGGACAGCGTCGATAATGAGGAAAAAACCTGCCATTTAACAGTTCATCCGGCTTTTCTTTGAGCTTCTCTAATCCCATTTCATTCCCAGGCCAAACGCGGTTTGTAGAAAGGGGTGGGGCTCTTTAGTCCTGAAAGGATTTCTATTGGCTAAAACACTGTCGCCCATTCTTCATTGTCCGAGTCATCTTCTACGAGTACCCCCTCGTTGAATAGTCTACCCTGGAAAAGAAAAGGTTGAAACATATATTTAACAAATTGACGGCTATATATTTGTTTTGTGACTTTTTTCTTTAAACATGCGTCTGTCCTCTTGGAGGGGTTTTCTCAAACCAAAGTAATCACATACTGGCCAAATCACAAGACGCCCAAATACGAATGAACCAAATCACGTCTCGCAACAAAAAACCTTGCAACCGGTGGGCAAGCGCGGGAAAATTGAGGAACCAAGTTCACGAATAGTTTCTGTTTTGCAGCTGATTGGTTCAGAAAGCAACACGTTTGTTCTTATTGGTTAGAGCAAATTGCACAAGGGCTTTGAGCCAATAACAGAGCTCGGCAAACGTCAAACTTTTGAGAACCAATCGAAAAACTGCTTTTTTATGATGAATTGCGTTATAAAATTACACAAGTTTTCTTCTCTCGCCCTCTTCGACTCGTCATGGGCGCTCAGTTTTCACTCTAGAAGAAAGAACTATCATGGTTTTCAAAATTCCCTGACTTTTCCCTCATAGAAGTAAAATTTCCCTGGACCCAAATCAATGCAAAATGTCAGATATAGTAGCGGCCTCCAGCCTCTCCTTGCAGCCGTCCTTTACACCCATTTATTTAAGACTGATAAGTTCTCAACAAATCACAACCTTGACAGTGACAGTTCGCTTTCTTCATTAAGCAAAAACATCGCTGAGATCACAGTGACCTGCAGTGTTTCTTCCAGCCTTCAATGGCATTAAATCAGGGGTGTTACAATTTCAATTTTCCCTGACTTTTCTTAAAAATGTCAAAAATAAAAATAAAATAAAATTTCAGGACTTTTCCCTGACCTTGAAGATTGTTTTCCCCCCTGGCCATTTCCTGACCTGTGGCAACCATGACTATGAAAACCTTTGGGACCAGGGTACTACTGCGATAATGTTACCATAAAATTGTCCATCACAGGGAGTAAATAGAGGTTATTCAGCGGAAAGTTGTGTAATACGGCTGGGTATTTTTACGAGTCAGTTTTTATTTTTTCGAGCCTTTAGGCGAGAAAAAATAAACACTGAAAAATGCTTAGCCGTATTACACAACTTTCTGCTGAATAAATTGTTTATTATATGACATAATATCTTTCCTAAAATATAGGCTTTCAACAGTGTTTTCCGTAGCGTGCGGTCAGGGGGACTAAGACCTGTGTAATACGGTTTCATATCTGCTCTCGTCTTTGTGCATATCCGCACTCTAAAATGCTATGTCGTATAATAAGTAGCCATATTCCCAGTTGCTTCATGTTACAGAGAAAATAAGCTAAGCTTCGGGTTCTCGAGTCAACGCTAGGCTCCGAAAAATACTTCATTTTAACTATACTTTACAGCTGCAGTAACACGAAGTGCTTCCTTACCAGACACAGTGCTCCCTTCTGACTCCACAACACCTGATTCACATTGGCGTTCTCTGTTGTTGCAAGCTTCTCTTTGTAATGTTCAAGCATACCATGGCTTGCATCCATGAGCACTTCAAATGGTAAAAACGCGTTACTGTCTGCTAACGATTGCAGTCCTTTGCAGATCCACGGTAGTAGATCCACTTTTGTTGCACATCGCTTCTCTCTACAAAACAATTGGTAGAATAAAATTTAAATGATGGATGGATGGAGTGGTAAAGTGTGACATCACAAATTTTCAAATTTGCGAAATTATGAAATTTGATCAGCTATTCAGAGGAAACATGTCAAAAAACGTCCACTTGCCAACAATTAGTTCTCCATTGCAATTTCCGGCCGAGATATAGAGGTTCAAAGTTTGGTACCGTCCTAAACTACTAAACTAAATTTTGCACCTGTTCTAAACTGAAGGAACAGACGCAAAATTAGAAGGGTTTGTATGGAGAAATTAAAACCAGAAGTGCCCATATATCGGCCCCAAATTTCAATGGAGAGCTAATTTTTGGCAAGTGGACGTTTTTTGGCATGCTTCCTCTGAATAGCTGATCAAATTTCATAATTTCGCAAATTTAATTTTGTGACGTCATGACTTTAGTACTCTATTAAAAGGTAACTTTATACTCAGTGGCAAGCATTTAGTGACACCTTACGTAAGCATACACTCACTTACATGTATGGCGGGAAAACGCATGCGACCAAGTCACGATTGGAAGTTTAGTTTGGCATTTGATTGGTTAAGAAAAAGGTGCGAGTTTTCGAACTAATCAGAGAGCGTAGTAAAGCAAAACGGAAGCAAACACATGTTTACTTTCGACGCGCAATTGAAAACCACTCTAGTACATGTAAATATACCTGCAAAACGATACAATCCTCTTCATGTCTTCTGAAGCTTCCGATTGACTGGCCTTTTGCAACAGGGATAGAAGAATGCCTTGGACGATGTTCCGACCATGACTGGTGAATACGTCTTCCTCTTTCTACAAGGATTATAACAACACAGTCATCCGCTTCACATAAAGAAACCCCTACATGTATGTTTAACTTACCGAACTAAACTTACATACAGCTGTACTAAGCCTGGACTTTGTGGAGAGAAAGGAAAGGTCTAGAGCAAATATCTCAACAAAATGTAGCCTATAATTTTCAATTTGATAAATACAAAGATGGTAAATGTTAAACACGGAGCGATCCTATAAAGCGAGGCTGAGGTGTTCAGCCTGTCAATCATAGTCCACAATGAAAGTGCCTCATTGGTTAGCATCGCTGAAAAAAAGCCAGTAGAATGAGCTTCTAAATAAAATCACTTCGAAAATAGTTTACGCACAACTCGACAAGCAGGGACAAGTTAGTAATAAGAAATTTATAGATGTGCTAAAAAAGGTAGGGTGAAAGAAAACGAATAAACAAAGATTTCGCAGCTTTTAATTTCAACAAGTTGATTTCTGTACTATTTTGCCGGTCAGTGTATTTTGCTCGTTGCGATTTTGTTCTCGGCAAGTCAACGGATACAAGCATATTTACGGCAGTTCTGAGACATGTACACTGTACGTAGTGTTCAACGAATTTAATAATATGAAGGGGAATCTCTACAGTTTTTGGCCGATTTTTTTAATGGAGAAATTTGTAAAGATGGGAGAGGCGAAATGCTTGGTGCTAATGCCGCTAAAGCGAGAATAAAATAGAGGTGAAGACGGCACTTGGCGAACTTGCTAGCGTGTTCTGAGAACAACAGTAAACATATGTTCGCGTATTATTTGAAACTCTTGCCAAACCCAGCTCAAAACTACATAACTCGGTTCAGTTCTTGCTTTTCTCAATTAATAAAGATATCGAAATGAAACCTTAATTGTAGGATTCAGTCAGTTTGCTTTTTAAAGTAAACATGGTTGACATGCGGAATTTGAATTTTTAGGTCTGGGTCGACGTTCAATACTCCCGTTCAGATTTATCTTCTTCCACCTTTAAAACATATTAGAATCAAAATAAATGCTTTTGTAGTGTTTTTCCCAAAAAGAATTAACCAGTTCTTATGAATTAAGCAAAGAAACATCTCATTTAAACGTTCAATCGTCTCACGACCGTTATTTCTTCTGCCATTTGCGATAAATTGAAGCCAACAAAGTGCTCGCTCCGTGTTTAAGCTCGGTCATACACATGTACTGTAACCTGTTAGTAGTAACAGTATTCAGTTTGTCACGAGCATGGAAATTCTGAGTCCCTACTGGAGTTGAACCCATGACCTTCCTTACATGGGTCGGATGCTCTAACCACTGAGCTACAGGGAGACTCGTGGTGAGCTACATTTCTTTCGAAGGAATATTCTCAATCTGTCTCAATCGTCCCAAATCTTGTTGTACATGTACATACATGTACCTCTTTGGTCTCTGGAAACGTGTCCAAAGATCAAATGCATGCAAATTTGTTGTTTCAGTTTGGATATTCCATCCGAGAACCGAGAAAATCTTTGGGTAAATGGTAAACAATGCACTTACCCGGAGGACTTTCTCGCAGAGATCCAACAGCTCACTCTGGGCAAGAAAGGTGTTGACGTCGCCTTTGCAACTTACAAGACATTTCACGGTCTCCAGTCCAGAACTCACAACAAAGTCCGTCAGCCACCTAAGACATAAGCGGTGATTGGTTATTTGTCACTAAGACTACGTTCACCTAAGCTGCCTCAATCTCGTTCCTAGAGTCTACAGTCACCTTGGTCAGCGGATGGTCGCCAGGTAACCGCCGACCGAGGAGACTGTAGACTCTGGGACTGAGAGTGAAGCTGCCTAATGTCATATTCTCGCGCCAGTGATAACTCGGGAGATGGGATTCAATACGCACCTGACAGTCTCGTTGTGGACACGACTTCTGTCAGCAAGCTTCTGCAGCCATAGACTGTGAGCAGCAATCTGGACGGCACACAACTTCAGCGCCTTGTCTACGCCCGACTTCATAATTTTCCTCGGCATTTCCATCTCAAAACTCTCTCTTCTCGGAACTCGATTGCCAGTTTCCGTTTTGTACTCCATAATTTTGATGGAGTTTCCCTGCTTCTCGCTGAGTGACCTCGCCAGGCAGTAAGCCACACGGCATTTGGCTGCAATGAATTCCATGTCACGCAAGCGCGATAGCACGCTCAGAGACGTAGCGTCAAGTGACATGTTCTCAAGGGATTGGGCACCAAGCATTCCATTCGGTTGAAGAATGCAACCCATGGCTTTCTCCAACAGCTTCCTGAGAGTCAGAGAGTGAACGCAAAACAACCTCGGCCAATTTGGCCCAAAGTCTGCAGTTTGCATACTGAAACATCATCCAAGACGAAGAGACCTCCTTAACAGTGTACTCATTAACATGTCCAAGGACATGAAATGCTGTCCCAAGGCCGACACTTTGCCGTTCTGTCAGACACTTGCTGAGCGCAGCAGGTGCTCCCTTGAAGAGATGGTGGAATATCACGCGAGACAGAGATGAAGGCGGTATGGGTCTGGGCGTAGCTGCATTCATGACTTGTTGTCCAAGATGTGTAAGGAAGGATAGATCAGTGTCAACTGGAGAACTGCAAATCAGTTGGTAAGTCAACCAGCATTCATAGTTGTACTCTTCTACCTGAAGAGAGAAAAATGCAATTCTCAGTCATAAGGACTGAATTAATTTATTGTAACAATATGTTTCTTTCTTTCCTTTCCAGGTTTATTCAGTAAGTTTTCCTTCACAGCCGTTATTTGGATTGTCATGTAACAGCTTTTCTCGCTAACACTTGCATGACGATCGCATTTACATGGAACGGCTGGATAGTTTCATTTTGTGTATAGGTCTCCAATGATCTCGTAACTGGCCATCAAACATGGGAGAAATCTACAGCAACTCTCTCCTAACATGATACGCAAACAAATCAAAGGTACAATAAAATTGGAACAGAAAACAATACATACAGTGTACATGATGGCATGTAAATGTGATCGCCTACAACACTATGTTTTAATAGTAAATATTATGTACATGTAACATAGAAGCATTGAACAGTTATCAGATACTTCTATTCTCACTACATTTTACCATCATTTTTATAATGTAATTTATAGTTTTGTCGTTTGTAATTTTTATCTTTGTACATAATCAGTAATTAAGACTACAGTATTCAGTTTTTTTTATTATCACTTCCGGTTACTATTTTATATTGCAAAACTTAGATTTTCTGTTATGCAGGGCCCCTATGAATACCAGCTTAGTTGCTGAATGGGCCAACCTGGATAAATAAAGTTTCCATCCATCCATCATTTGTCTCCGTGACGATCAGTTCAGACAGTGATATTTGAAAAAAGAGCTTACGGTTACCGCTAGTCTATTTCTCTCCCTCTTAAAATAATTACGCTTACATTGCAAAGTACATTTTATGAGAGTTACTCTGATTGGATAAATGTACATGTAGTAACTTCAGATGCAATGTCAATAGAGCTCATTCAAAAGCTAAACATTCAGTTTTGTTCCTTTGTGGAAACATAACTACAGGTACATGTACATGTAAATGGGGGTCCCAATTTCTTCAGGGACTTGGGGTATGTGTTCATTCATTTATAGCATACAAAAAAATAAAAATAAAAAATAAAAAATAAAAAATAAAAAATAAAAAATAAAAAATAAAAAAATAAAAATAATAAAAATAAATAAATAAAAATAATAAATAAATAAATAAAAATTAATAAAAATTAATTAATTAAAAATTAAAAAAAATGTATAGCATACATGTAAAAGGTTTCATACCTCATGGTGAAGAGATGGTGCAGGTAATCTCTGTAAACAACAATCCAAGCACTCCCAGATGAAACTTAAGAGAATGTGCACTCTTAGTTTCTGCATGACCCAGCTTAGACCTCATTTCCGCAAGACATGTATCAGCCAGGTCAGGCCTCTGAGAGAGTAGCTCAAACAGAAATGCAAATGTCGTTACAGACAAAATGGTGTCCTCTGGCCAGATATGACAATTGTTTGCCTTCTCGTTAGACGTCTCGACTTCCATGGGCGATTCCCCATTTCCCTCTGGCTTTGACGCAATCTTGTGTACTGCTCCTAAGGAGCATCTTGCAGAGACAGGCCTAGATGTGACATCAAAAAATCCAAAGAGAAGGCACTTGTAGAATGACACAAGTGCGCAGGATAGTGCCACAGTTAGGCGCATAGCTCCGTGATGGTTACCACTCGTATTCAGAGCTTCAATCATGGAACAAACTGAGTGTATATCAATGTTGCAATATGGACCAAATGAAATGCAGTGAGGATTGTGAAATGATAATGGCACAGATGATTCGCTCTTCACCTGGGCAGCATTGTCATTTTTTTCCCCTTCATCCATCGCCATCCATTCCGACACACACAGGTTTTTTGACTGACAGGTTAGCTGGATGGCCATACAGCTGCTTACAACAGGGAATTGTGTCCACTCCCCTTTAAGCACCCTCTGGAAGTCATCAGCATTCCAGTTGATGGAACACAATCGAATGGCAACCTCTAAGCCATGCCATGGACGTAATGCTCCATTCACAAAAGCTACAGAAACTAAAAGTGACAATTTATTATCAAAATATGACACAAAAATAAACTTTAAGTACTGTACAGTCATGTAAACTCCCAGATTAATTCCTATATACTGTACTAACAATACATGCATGTTTACAACTTCACTTTCACCTTTAGACTATATCAAATTCAAGCAGGTACTACTATACAGTACAATCAAAAAGGCATGTAGGTCAAGAAAAATGTCATTGAAAACAAAATTCTCCCCACATGTTTAAATAAAACATCTCGAATCAGTAAGGAGAATTTAGATGTAGATGTTGGCCTTGAAACTTGAAGAGCCGATTATTTAATAAATGATATTTTAGACTAAGCTGTGGTCTCAACCATATCTACAAAATGTAAACCAATAGTTCCACTTGTTACACCACATCTATGCAATGTAAACACGGTTTACATGTACGTAACCAATGGCTCACCGACGTTAAAATGATAATAACCTGCTAAGATGTAGAAAGTGCCAAGTGATGGTAAAATACATGTATAATAATAATGTTAAGCTTAGTCACACTATTTATTAAGTACACCGTAGTACTTTTAAAGTAAAGTTAGATCTGCATTCAGTTTGTAACAAAAAAGACAACAAATCAATTCTGAAAGTCAAACCCATGAGCTTCCAAACACTGGTTGGATGCTCAATTCATTGAGCTATATGTACATGTACGGTCACGTTTTCAACCTACATGTACAGGTCCTTTTTTTCTAGTGCCCAGATATACAGTACCTGTTTGATTCAATGTTCTCAGCTGATCAATTACTCCTTGGCGTTGTTTAGTGGGAATTCCAGGACTGAGGATAGCTAGTCGCCAAAGTCGGGAAAGTTCATCACTTAACGTCCTACAACTGGGATGAGAAGTTAAAGAGATGGTTAAAAATTTGGAACTCTCAACAAGGTTTATTTTCTTGTGCATTGTGCAGTTGTGGTTTAAATTTGTTATTGCCTTGGAATTTTTCAAACCAGTTTGTTTTTTATTTTCCTTTCTCTCACATTTGAAACAAAGGCTGGGGGAAAAAACAGTTGTTGGTTTGTAAAATTTCAAACTGAAACCAAACTTAAACCAGTCAACACACACATATATTGTAAACACATTGTACAATAATGTTACAAACTAGAGAAAAGTGGTTTGGCCTACATTTGTACTTTGAAGGAATTTTCTCTCAACTGTTCGCTTATTTGATTAAACTAAATAAATTATACAAATAGAATGTACTTTTACATGTACACGTAGTGACGATGATAAATATATAGAGGATATTACACGGCGGCGCGAAGATATGAATTTTATTTTCGAGTGGTAAAAACAATATTTTACGAACGAGCGCAGCGAGTGAGTAAAATATTGTTTTTAACACGAGAAAATAAAATTCATATCTTTAAGCCACCGTGTAATGTTCTTTTTATTATATAGACAAACGACAAAAGCACAAACTTTTTCGCGAACTCTTGCAGCTCGGTGGCTGGACTTTCCGAATTTCTGTCCTTTCATCTTCACTTGCAAGGAACGCCTTGAATAATTTTAAGTCATATGAAGTTTTCTTCTTCGTGTTAACATTTTCCTACTCCTCAGTGAACGATTTCATGTCGGCTTCAGTGAATTTCACGAATCTATCGCTCACCATTTTCAACCGGAGTTTGGCAGCTTTGCACAAAAAGCCATGCAAAAGCAGGAAATGACGTCAGTGATATCCTCACTAGTGAGGATATGGAAAATACGCCACTCGGGTCCCGTATGTAGTTTCGTATGAATTTTACGAGTGGTCTATTTTCCAGTAAAACACTCGTGTCTATATAATAAATAATATTATTACATACATGTATGAGATCTTCGCAGTTATATTTCAACTTTATAAGCAGTTGAAAAGAAGGCCTGAAAAATCCAGGCTCCATGGAATTCGAACCTATGACCTTTGCGATTCCGGTGCAAATACTCTACTACTGAGCGTAATGAAGCCACTGGGAGCTGGTCAATTGTGAGTAGCTACACTGTAGTTCTACATGTACATGTATTTATACCTGTCTATAGTGATGAAATGATGAAATCTTTCATTAAATGTACTTTTAGTTCGATACAAAAATTAAAAATGTACATGTATCAATGTTAATGTACAACTGCTAGTGGTAAGCGATTAAAAATACTGTGTTCATAATCAGGCTAGTGGTAAATTACTTTGCAGATAGTCAAGTTTCTTGGAAATTAGCCATGCTTTCAATTTAATTTTTTTTTGTTGGAGATCGAGTAGTCTTTTGTTTTGTATAAACAAATGTTTCACAAAAGAAAAATTTAGGCAATGAATAACCAAGGGGAACATGTTGAAGAAAATGATGCACAAGCATTTTCCCAGCATGTGAAATTATCGTAAAACAAGTGCGCTGCATGTTCACTTATTTCTGAGCTGTAACTTACTACTGTCTACTGTAGTTCAAACAACTCAACAAAGTACATGTAACAGTTTGACCTTGTAAGAGTTCACTGATATATGGGTTACTGTACCTACATGTACATTTGTACATATATACAGGTGTATTCATCTTCATTGAATTTACTGTACAGTTGAACCTCTCTACAAAGCTACCCACTCTTGTGAGAGGTAGCCTGCGTCACAGACGGACTTGACCGCCGGTAATGTCCGTCTGCGAATTAGTGCAAAAATCCTTGTTCTAGACCCCCAACGACATAACGAAATACCAGAAGGGCCTTTCGAAATCCACTTTATTCTGATTGGCTATGGTAAAAGGCGTGACAGGCCTGTTCAAAGTTCGTGACATTTGCCGTTCTCTATTGAATTCGGTCTTCTGACCTACTTTGCCCTTCAAGAGTGTTTCTAACGGGCAAGATATGTTGTATTATGAGGAGGATTTTGAAGTAGAATAGCTATAGAGCCTTCGACTGTGTTCACTCTAGCAAATTTTAAGAGGTCACGTTTGGTCTCCTGTCGGGCAAACAGATATTTACAACGCGTTAGTTTAGACAACAAACACTCGGCAAACCGAACAAGGTAGTTCCCATTTAAAACCTGCTGAATAGTTTCTGGGTCTTCCAAGTCCGTGATAGCATGCAATCGCCAGTATACCCATATTGTTGAAATATATAAACTTGGTCCTCCATCAGCGATCGTAAAGGTGAAATCACAACAATAACACTCGATCATATATCAGCGACTGCGACAATCGGGAGACACTGAAAGATCAACGACTTTCCAAAACCCGTGGGTAAATTGATAAACACGTTTTTCCCCTGGAAGAAAGATTTGATCGCTTCTCGTTGTTCTGGGAGTAGCTCTGTTAATTCAAATGGAGCTTTCTCTGACCGCTTCGAAAGCTGCACTCCATTATATCTTCAGTGATTTTTTTAATACTATTTTTAGGCTCGCTTTCCGCTAGCTTCCGGTTCTAGCTCGCGTGAAATTCCCTTCAGCCAATCACAACCAAATCATAGCTAATTGAACAATAGCTTTATGTAAAGGCCAATCACAGACAAGTACTCAGATCCAGGTACGTCGTTGGGGGTCTAGAACAAGAATTTGTGCACTAATTCGCAGACGGACATTACCGGCGGTCAAGTCCGTCTGCGACGCAGGCTAGTGAGAGGTGGCTGATGTACAGCGGGAGGTTTCAATAACAGTAAAGTGTATCGATCTGTGCACAGTCGTGACAAAAAATCCTGGCCATTGTAGAGAGGTGCAGCCATTATATAGAGACGTGCACATGGAGGTTTGACTGTATTTGCATTAGAGGATTACAGAGGGTCATTGTCATCAACAGTGGACTTTATACATAACTTTACAGTACATCTCATTAATGTGTAACACTCTCTTACCCTGAAACTCTTGGAGTAAAGCCTCCAGCTAAGGATCCACACAATGTAATGGATTCTTTTGGTTCAGACCTCCATGACCTCTGGGCCAAACGGTATCTGTCAGCTGGAGAGTTCACACGGCAGAGCTTGTTCAGTCTTTCAATAAGCTGCTCAGTGCACATGGTCAGGGCTGACACTGCACTCATAAAATCATCCTGAAGCAGGTCTGCGATTGTTTCCAGGACTTGAAGAACACTTTGACGCCGGGATGATGAGTAGCTGCAATATTCAGTATCAAGCTGTAGGTCCATTTCATCTAATTTGAAGTTCCGCAAAGGCAGCAGTTAGTACATTGTATATAAATCAATTTAAATTGCTACGATGGGTATATTATATGTAATAACTGATGAGTAGTGTACAGTAGTATTGATTGAGTGCAATATTATACTGTGAGTATGCATACACTGTACAGTACATAGAAATCCAAATCCTAGAAATCCCCAATTTTGCCCAAAGGCTAAAATGGTATTTGAAGTCAAATGATGACAATGTGCAAGTTAGAGTGCTACAGTACATGTACATGTATTAACACAATTAATTTTATAGAATAATTATTAATTATTGATTTTTATAAATTTTGTTAATACTTACTCGAACACTGAAAAAAACAATATAATAATTGTTTTTCAGTGTTAGTTTAACTCCATAGAAACACAAGGACATTAAAAAAAAAAAAAAATTAGAAAAAAGAGAAATGATGCCATGATGGTACATGTATAAAGTGTTTTCACTGAACAGCAGTTTTGAGTTCTCCCAAGATTGTACAGTGTAACTGTGTTAATAAACAATGTACAGTTTATGTGTATAATATATTATTACATGTACATGTATATGTGCGAGGCGCGGTGACCTAATGGTTAGCGCGTTGGACTCTGGATCGAGCTGTCCGGGTTTGCACCCTGGCCGGGGTCATTGTGTTGTGTTCTTGGGCAAAACAATTTACATGTACTCTCACCGTGCCTCTCTCCACCCAGGAGTAAATGGGGACCGGTGAGTTATAACCTGACAGAAATGCTGGGTGGTTACATTGTACCTGTGATGGACTAGCATCCCATCCAGAGGAGTAGTGAAATATCGTCGCCTAGTTGCTTTCATGCTATGGAAACCGGAGTTAAGCGCTGGACTGATAAGCCCTAAAGCCACTTGGCTTGTACATGTAAACAGACTTTAACCTTTAACAATGTACTGTATGTGTACCTCTAACAAGTGCTTGTTGAAGGCAATTCCTTTCCCACAATTCATTAATGGAGCTCCCTCTGTCATTATCCTTGTCATTATACATCACAAAGCCCAGATCTGCTTGGGACTCATACATCAAGCTATCACATCGGGACTTGAATCCACTTTTACACACAAACCAGTGAGCTTCTTCATCCAGACCTTAACACAACATTCAATGTTTACTAAGCAATACAGTGAACTCGCTCTAAGGCCAACACCCTCAGGATCAGCTCCACAGAAGTTGTCCACCTGAGCGATGGCCACCTTACAGTATAGAGAGTTGTCAACTTGATGTAGCCCGACACTTAAGCTGCAAGCATTTCCCTCTCTCATTAGTGAAATTCGGCCGGGACCAGCCAACCATGCCCCCACCTCCCCCGAGAGAGTTGTCTGCTTTGAAGAGTCGACTAGTGTAGAACGCAATGCCCATAATTGTTTGGAGAGGGGACCACAAGAAAAGCTGGCAAATCATGAGCCAGAGGAGAGTGATTTACAAGCTTTCTGTCAACTGAAAGTGACTTTTGAGTGGAAAGTCACTGCTAATCCAAGCACTAAACCTACAGTACCCTCAGTTACAGCTGTAGGTCATTGTAAACACAACTACATATAAAATGTCACAAAGTGTCCAAACTAGCAACTTTCGGGCATACTACTTTTAGAGCAACATTATGTAATTCAACCTAATCCTTACCAGGGCCAGCAGTTGGATCAGGTGCGCCGGCAATCATGTTAATGTCCTCTTGTTGGTCTCTTTGCTGTCGTGATAACAGCTTACCAAGAAGCTGCTGCGCTGTTTCTACCACACGTTCATTCTGGTGTTCGCACAGAAGATACTGCGCAAATTTCAACAGCTGTTCTCTGTCCAATGAGCTGAGCGAATCAGAGACTGGCATATGGACGGTCACAGTATCTTTGTTCTTTATTCTTGCCAAACATGTCGCGACAACATGTGCGCACCAGTTTGTTGATAACTCGCATGAGCAGTGTGCAGAAGTGATTTTCCCTCGGTCAAAGTGGACAGTCACATAATACTTTCCACTGTCATTGCTTCGGCCGGTGCATCTAATCCTCTCATCTTGTACAGAAGCACTCAAGCGGAAGCCTGTAACAATTTAAAAACCAAAGGGTACCAGAATGGTTATACAATGTACATGAACTATGTCAGTACTGTACATCATGAACTGTTTTTCCACCCATATCTTACCTGTACATGTCAGGGATGTAGCTAAGATCATTTTCCAACAGGCAAAATTGTGTTGATCACAGGTGGAAAATTTGGGTCACATTAAAGAGAAAGAGTTAACCAGACATGGTCTTTCAGCCGGAAAAATAAAAAAAAGCCAAGTCCTCAAAAGCCAAAATTTTAAAAGAAAGTATATACATGTATGAAGCTAAACGGGATATTGCAGGGGGGTGGGGGGTTCAAACCAAAAAATATTCCATGGAGGGAGGGTATGGATATTTTCTGGAACAACACATTGTTGAAAGAAAAATATTTTGTTGTTGTGGTCGAACATGAGTGTACTTATAGCTTGTTCCATGTAAAGAGTACTGATACTAAGCTGAGCACCTTCCCCTCCCTTCTTCTATAAACCACTATTAGTAAAAATCTACTAGTATACTAATGCAAATGAGACAATCTGATTGGCTGAGCTACTCGTACACTATCAGCCATTAGTGTGCAGTGACTGGAGGTCGTCTACAAAAGTGCGGTTTTCTTCTCGTTTCTCCGAAGTTTTGGAGGAGGATTTGGAGTTAATACTAGACAATTGTTGTGATTTTTACTAAAACAATAATTATTATTATTAGTAAAACTCTACTAGTATACTAATGCAAATGAGACAATCTGATTGGCTGAGCTACTCGTATACTATCAGCCATTATAGTTCACCACTAAATTTTCTTTGATTCTGATTGGCTTAAATCGAACACGTAACGTGATAGTGTTCATCCGCGGAGAGACACTGTCAGGTAATAGTGCCCGTCGGGCAAAAAACCCCGGATCGATAGTGCCCGCCCGAGCGAAAAACACCTGTTTTGTGCAGTTTTGAGCTAAACAGTTGAAAGAATAAATTAAAAAATAGCGAGAATTTACTCTCTATCAATTCTTTCATAACATATGGGCATGCACGAAGTTTGGAACGAAATATTTAATGGCAAATTTCTGTAAATGTACAACAAATGCGAATGAAAGAGCACTAAACAATTTACGGAAAGATCAGTAAACCGACACAAATTCGTCCAAAAAATGATAGCCTGTTTTAAATACACCACAAGTTTAAGCTTAGCCTATTCAGTATTGTTACCTTGTATTTCCAAGAGGCTTGTCAATTCCAGCTTGAATAAATATCGGTTACGAAGCCGGCAGTTCGTCAAGCGTTTGTCCGCAGTGAAACCTTCGACTCCGTTCAGTCCGTTTCACTTGTAAAATGAATATAATGTTCAGCTCCACAATTATTTCAGATCTTCCCATTTTGTGCTAAATCATTTGCACAATTTTCCAGAATATATGAAACTTTAGAAGAGATTGAGCGAAGAAATAATCCGAATAAAACTTTTTGTCAGTCCTGCTTTCTTTTCATTCAACTGACTTGGTGGAACCCGCGCCAGGTTTTGCCGCCGTTTTTCATACAAATCATACTTCATTTAGATGGAACTGAAAAATCACTCAGTCGATTTATAACTTTTGAAAAAGTAATAACGAAGTTTAACCTAAAGTTTTGTACGTATTTACGAGACAAAAGTTGAAAAGCAAAACTATTTTTGAAGCTCCAAGCGTCGCAGCTGTGTGTTAGAAATCGAAATAAATAAATTCATGTCGTTTTCAGTTTTAGGCCGCCGCACGGAAAATTTAGTGGTGAACAATAACGACAATAGAGTGTTTTTGTCTCGGAACTATCGGTCTGATAGTTTGCCCTTGGAAATTTTATGTTCTAAAAAACTAGCATATAAGCCCTCGAACTTCGTTCTCGGGCTAATATTTGTTTTTTAGAACATAAAATTTCCGCGGGCAACTATCAGCCGATAGTTCCTCGATAGAAACACTCTATTGTTATATTAGTGTGCAGTGGCTGGAGGTCGTCTACAAAATTGCGGTTTCTTCTCGTTTCTCGTTTGGAGGAGAATTTGGAGTTAATACTAGACAATTGTTGTGATTTTTACTAAAACAATTAGATTATGAGCTCGAGATTTCTATGATGTGATAGTTGATGAGGCCGTAACTAGTTGCTAGTTGATGTCGGGGGGGGGGGGGGGGGGGGGGATGCTCGGGCTTGGAACACATATAAACATACACATGTACAAATGTACATTCGTAAGCTTTAGTTTATATTAATTAAATTTTACACGTTGTCATTCACACCTACCTATCTGATTCATGTCTTCCACATGTCCGTTTTTCAAGCATCCTTTTCGCCGAGTAGTAGTCGACACTGCTCCGACTAAACTCAGCATACTTCCGTATCATATCCTCATCTTCAGGAAACGAGAACTGTATTATCTTCAGCTGAAGTTCGTCTGGAATCGGCGGCGAGCGGTGCTCGATAAAGGCGAACGGAAACCTTCGTGCAATGAAAACGACAACACGAGTCTTGCAGAGAAGTCACCTTGTAACTTGGCGTACAGACGATCTCTGTCGGTGCTTCGCTGTCGTTGCTTTTTGTTCGAATTCGAGGCCGTGCTAGAACCAAAGCCGGAATAGTCGTCCTCGCCGCTGCTGTAATAATAATCCTCATCGTCGAAATAATGGTCGTCCACACTGTCATCGTCCATGTCATCATTCGAACCGAAGTAATACGGCGAGTATGAAAAATAGTCGTCGTCGTCCGACCACATTACTGTCTACTAAATCACCAGACCCTTATCTAGCCAGTTCTTGAAGTTATCGCTGCTTGACGAAGCATTTCCAAGAAGCGAAAGGCTACAGCATTCCAAGAAAGGAACGGTGTTTTGGTCACGTGGTGAAATAACAAACACTTCTTTACTTCCGATTTGTTGAATTGATTGATTGATCGATTAGAAAAGACTGGTCGTATGTTGTCAAGACATCACAGCATTTGCAATAAAAAGGAAGTAAAGATTTGGAAGCACAGAAGAATATTAATTTCCGAACAGCACAAAATTTGAGCAGCTGTGGCTCAAAATAGCGGTGTCTCCATTGTAGATAATCACTTCATGTAAGAAGTATTGAAAACGGATTTTTTTCCTTTTCAAGATGGCGGCTAAACGAAAATGAACGATATCGAACAATAATTATTTTCTGTGACGATAACTTCGGCTTGAGACCAAAATGTTTGACATACCAAAAATATAGCCATGTAATGACGTTTTCCGTAGCCAACGATGTAGTGCGGACGGTTGGAGGGTAGACTAGAGAGTCCGGGGGGTGGGGGGGGGGGGGGGGGGATTTATATGGGGAGGCTCCGCCCCGAGGTCCGAGGTATTTTCGTCAAGAGGGAATTTTGTGATCGTTTTAACTGTACGCTGTTCTTTACGCTGCCAAATGATTTCATCACTTATAATGTTTTTGGATTGAAGTCTGTTCAGTTATTACTGAGATTCTCATATGAGTTTTGGAAATCTCTAGGTTTCAACATAAATCCCCCGATTTGTCAGTTGATTTGTTTGTAGTTGTAAAAAGCTCCGAGGCTTCCAGTTCCTACAGTAAAAATTCTTCCTTTCCTCCCCCGTCCCCGTCTCAACGTTGATTGACCCTTGATTCTCAAGCATAAATCCTTGTCCATGAAGGGTGCAACATTGGCCATTTTCACACTGGTCCACACTGGAAGACGAACAAATCGTCTGGACGGGCAAGTCGTCTGACGATTTATTCGTCTTAGTGTAAACACTAGACGGATAAGTCATCTTGTGTTGGTCGTCATAAAATTGATATCAAGACGGACAAACAGACGATCTGGAAAGCAATGCACCCTGCGACTGCAAGCTAATATAAGGTACATTTGCCTGGGATGGGGTGGACCAGGAGCATATGCTCCTGGGTGGACTGATGACTGACTGCCGGAGATAAACACTTATCAGCTATATGAGAGTCCGCGTCGCGTATGGTTTGGGGTCATGTGCTATTTGGTTTAGTTTCTTTAAGTTTTCTTTAATACGCATTTTTTTGTGTGTATTGTGTGTACGTATTAAAAAAAAACGTTTCAAAGCAAGATGTCTGTTTAGTCTATCTCTTGTATGAAAACCGCCTCTTGCCTGAAATAAGTTATCCCGGTTAATTTATTTTGTGTCTGGTGTGAAAACGTCCACTGTGGCCACAAAGTCGAAATTTTACCATGCCTCACTTATAAGCAACTGACACGCCAAAAAGCGCGCGCGTCGACAAAGAGCAGATAACCATAGCAATAATTTATTTTTAGATCTCTATTACCAGTTTTCTTCCATTTTCAACAATGTGAACCAAATGACAAACGATTCGTAGTTTTGTAGTAGGATATCTCCGCTGGTTTAAAATTATATTCAGGGCCGTAGCTAGAATTTTTTGAATGGGGGGGCAATGAAGCGAGTGCCGAAGGCGCGAGGCGCTAGGGGGGTCTGGGGGCATGCCCCCTCAGAAAATTTTGAAATCTAGAGGCTCGGAAAATGCTATTTTGAGCATTTTCCATGAGATATTTTGTCAAAAAATCAATCTCGATTCAGTGTAAAATGACAGGTATTTTTAGTGCTTACAGCAATATTTCCGAGGTTTTGTTACCTTGATACATACCGTATATCGGCCTTAGTACACTAAACATTTTTATTAGTCTATTTCGTGTGTAAAAGATGTCTCCAGTCGGATTTACGCTCCAAAATATATTTCTCAATCAATCGTAAATGTTCAAATTAGTATGGTACCGGGCAGTCAAAATATAACTACTTACTTAGTTACCTAAGAAGTAAGAAGTTCTCGCCTCTTCGTTCCCCATCATCTTGATTAATATGCCGAGCAAAATCTGGGGAGATGAAAGTACCAAGCCTTTGAAATGTTCAATCTTGTTTTTGAAAGACCCTCGGCATATATTTTTATCAAGAAGGCGGCTGTTTGAACGCGAAAAAAAACATACGCAGTTTTCGTTTTTCAGAAAGCATTACCCATTCTTGGGGGGGCAACTGCCCCCCTTGCCCCCCCGCTAGCTACGGCCCTG
>MU825434.1:605181-643354 GCA_029204205.1 Desmophyllum pertusum | reverse complement strand
TTTTTTTTTTCAAATATTTGTTCAACAAAAAATCTGTTTGCATGAAATATCGTAGCAAGACTGTTAAAGGCATCAAAATATATGTTAGCGTTCTAAAATATTTTTTCTAGATCTGTTCAAATAACAATCAGTTTTATTTAATTTAGTAATTTATTTGAGACGAAAACTTGACGCTTCGAAGTGAAACGCAAATGTTTTCGGAGGATGAATATCACTTGGGAATATCGACCGGATATTCCCCAGTTTTGGCTGCGTCCCGTGACGTGTTTAGACCAATCGCGCGCGAGAAAAATTTTGATGGATTATAACAATCATAGCAATCGGCGATTGATATCGATTGATATCGAGTGTACGATTATTTCGATATCGATTTCTATCGATTGACTAACGCCTGGGATTGTGTAAAGTATTAATTTACTACAGGCCAAGGTGTGTAACCTTAACTCACAGGAATTTCGTATCGTCTAAAAAAACATGCGAGCACATCTTTTTGATCGCATTTGTTTTTTTAACGAGTGAATGCCTTAGCATGAACGAAGTTATAGCGGTATAGCGGACAAATTTCACTCGCTCGATCCCTCGCTCCGAATCCCTCGCTCGATGGCCGACAAGTTGTAAACAATAATTGTATGCGTAGTGCGGTAATTTATGCATTATCAGTAAACAAAATGGGCGTCCTGGCGCCGGATCTCTTCTATTTTTCAACACGGTAATTTTCACTCCTACAATTAACAATTAGGACCTTTTTGGAGTTCGAAATTGAAAGAAAATAAAACCCTAAATAATACTCGACCGCCCAAGAGGAGAACATTTAGAATATTAAAAGTGAGTCACGTTTTGAAGTTTCTTCGATCGATTCAAGCTCTGATGAAGAACTCAAGCTGGTCGAAACTTTTTAAAAACCAAGCTGGCCGGACTTCAAGACTTAGGAACACACTTAAGTATGTAAATGTTGTATCTTCTTTATACCAAGTGTATGAATAAAATATAATTTAATCTGAATCATTTCTATATTTCTTTTTGTACCGCTATGGAATTCTATGATATTTTCTTTTGCTTGGCGTCCTGAACTATAAAAACCCTTCAATGCTTTTTTTCTCAGGCGTATATGGATTTAAAGCGAACTGATATTAAGTAACACTGTGTTCTTTTTCTCCATACTTGCGGGGAAAAAAAAAAAAAACGTGCCTCCAGTAGCCGGGATTCGTCTCGGCGACCTTCGATACGCAAGATTCCTTTTTTTGACTCACGGGGGACACCCACGGGAGCGACATAGGCCCTGTACTTTTTGTCTCCGCTGAACGAAATGAACGACCTATCGGCGGGCCTCAAATTAGATTCACCGAGGACACACGAGTTGCTGTTTGTTTTGAGCTGGAAGTGGCTTTTTTGTCCAACAGCACAAAAAAAAACTTCTTTGATTTACTCAGCAAAGGACTGGTTTCAGTGGCTATGTTTCATCTTTTCCCTATTCATGGATCTATTTAGACGCTCGACAGGGTGTGTGTGTGTTTTTGGGCTCACACCCCCATAATTTCCCTTGGCGCTGGCGAATGGACTCGCATCGTTTTGTTGAGTTATTTTTTTTATTTAAGTCTTAAATACCTCTTTAGCTATGTCAGGGCGCGATGGACGATGTTTATCATATGCCATGTATGTTATTTTAGTTGGCATGAATGGTTGAAATAATGTGTAAAATATTATTATCGGTAACGACTGTGTGAGGAAGCGTTGCGTGACGGGGTAACAAAAAACTAAGATTTACCTGTCATTTTTCATATGTGTTTTTTTTTAATAGGGAGAGGGCCAAAAAAACCACCCACAAAAAAAAAATTTTTTGATAATTTAAAAACTGTAGCTAATTTTTAGTCCAAGAATTTCCAAACTTTCATAGATAACTGAAGTATTTTTCTTTCCCAAGAGTTTCGTGTATGACAGAATCCAAGAGAATATAAGGGAGCAGAGAAGGACACGCCGCAGGTCAAGGCCTTGGATATGGTGAATTTCACATAATAGTTATTTTTTAAAAAAGCACGCAAACCGGAAGTCCGCCGCGCGCGCTGCACACTGGGTGAGCGCGAAATCTCAAAGGCAATGGCGATCCGCGCGGAGAGAGAATTTTTTATCGAGGGGGGGGGGAGGGGGGGGAGAGGAGAGGCGAAAGTCGACTTTCTAACCAAAGGAAAATGGTATTTCTTGAGGGATTATTTCGGGAGAATGGGAGACAATTTATTTCGAATCCTAATGGCTCCGCTAGGGAAAATACCGGATTCAATAGTTGATGTTTGAGAAACGGGCGATTTCCTTCATCGATTCCGGTGATGTCGCTGTATGCTTTCCATATATTTTAAAAGCTTAACTTCGGCACGATGGCAGCGGACAGTGATTATGTGCGGGAAAACCATCAACCTCACAATTGGCGTGGCAACAGGAGAGGAAAAAAGTCTACAAGAGGATAAATCAAAAGGGAACTGGACGAAATCTCTAGTAACAAACAAGGGATCAGCACTCTTTCTGGTCAAAGGATAAAACTGCCGATTCGAAACAATACGTCGACGTCCGGAAACCTCTTGAAACGACAAGGCAACTGAAGGGATTGGCGCGAAATCCTCGAGTACGACCTGGTACAACGAAGTAAGAAAAAAACAGCCTGTTACGAAGGAAGAACTCTAATGATCTTTGCGTGAAGGTTAGAAGGAAAACGTCACATGCGTTGGGATTCTCGTGTCCAGAGAGACAGTCTGGGGCCGAATCGCATCGAAAGCTTAAGCTTATATATTCTTGAAGACATCTCAATGTTTCACGTAGCAATGAGCTTCGAGATCTTGTGAACTCAAACATGTTTTCCTATTTATATACAAGCTCGTGTCATGGTAATTATAAAAGGACGTTCTGACAAAAGGCATACGATACCTAACAATGAGCGTTTGCAAATGGTAATTTGACCCCTTTATCGTTTTCCTATTAAACTCTAAACAAGGTAAAGCTTCATAAAAACTTGTCTGCTTTCTTTGAATATTCTTGTTAAGTTTCTTGATAATATGAGTGTTTTGGGTGTAGCTCAAAGTGATGTACTGTATTTTTTAAATTATAACTAATTATATTTGAATCAAATTGAAATATTTGCACTACATGTATGTCTAAACCTTGGGGTGGGGTGGGTGGGTGGATGGAGAAGACAACAAGACTAACAAAACAATCCTTACAAAAGCTTCAAGTCACTAGTGACCTTGACAGTAATCTGAATATAATGTGCTCCAAAACATTTTATTTTTTATTTCACAAGCAACAACATGTATCAATAATTCATAGAGAAATTTGCCAATTTCAATTTCTTAAAATTCTTCACTTGGCTCCAAGGCTCAGGGGAATAAACAAAAGAAATCACATCAAGGTTGAGAGATGAAATATTAATTTAATTTGTTTCATTCCCCTATTAGCCTTGGAGCCATTAGTTAGAATTTATTATTTTATTTTATGTTTATTTACTTCATTCGCCAATGGCGGGTAAACAGACAATAGGACATGGCATCCCTTACTAGGCCTATCTACCCAGCCCAGCCTAAAAAAAAAACCACAACTAAGTTTAAAAAAAATATTGAAAATATTGAAAATAGGCCTTAAGTACAGAATAACAATCAAGACATATTGTTACGGTAACCTCAATAACAATGAACCCTTTCCAATAATATTATTCATATTACAACCTTTCAATTTATAATTACAATATTAAACTGGTAACAGCAGCAATTGAAACATTATGACTACAGCTCTCAGTCCCTACATGAGTTATCAGGTATCATCATATAATACTATGATGCTTGTAAACATTTGCAAATGGGGTTATGACTGAGGCTTGCCCAACATGACACTTCTTACTCTGCTTAACAAACATACCAAAAGAGAAACAAAACAGATGATTGACCAATTTACAGGCAACCATGAATTTTGTCACAACACTATAATGTAATAATTTATTAGACTTGGTTCCAATCTGAGAAATAAAGAATAGTTACATGATATTAAAATCAGTCTTGGTCTTTAATCAACCAAAGATGCACCTTGGAAATTCAATTTCCTGGAAAAAAATTTGTATGCTAAAATGAAAGAAAAATAACTAATTCACTATGAATACTTTGATATGGGCTACTTAGAATAGCCCAATTTTGGTAACTTAAAATTTCAGTAAGAGTGTTAAATACTATAAACAGTGGACATCACTACATAGCTCTACCAGGTTCTGGAGCTAAAGCAATAGAGAATGATAATCCTTTTCCTGAACTTGACGTGGTGATTTCTATTATTGTCTCCTCTTATGAATAGTAGAATATAATAATAGAAAAGAAAAGTATAATTTATATTCAGGACTATTTGGAGTTTAAATCTTGTGCTGATATATGAAGGGTTTGTGTGGGAATCTTGCAGAACAAAAACTTGGTAACATTATCTCCCATAAATAATTTAGCCCTGTGACCACAGAAAGAAGCATGCACAATACTACATGAAAGCAATATTAGAAAATTGCTGCAACCTTTTCATGTTTGCTGGTGGTATGAGATTCCTCCAAATATGCTTCAGGAGGGGAGTACTCCCATATATAGTCTATATGGGGATGTGCCGCCCAATAGGGTATGGGTTTTCGACCTAGAACTCAACGCAGTCATAGACAAAGTATGTATATATACATGGGTTCCCTTCAGTTACCAGGAAGTATTTCCTTGACATTTAATTTTCTGCAGCCCCAGCTGCCATCAAAACTTGTGTCCAATGATTATTATAAATGTCGACAACATATCACTGCCAGTAATCAAATGCTCAAATAAACACCTACCATGTAAATTCATGTCATAAACAGGGTAGGGGAAGTGCAAATATTTTGTCATAAACAGAGGGCAGGGTTTGACTGCCTGGACAGCACCCCCCCCCCCCCCCCCAAGGTTTGCAGAATCAACTGTCCGAGATATAGCATTGTCATCAGCAACACTTTTTTTGTAAGAATGCAGAGAATGTATATTTCTCATGCCCAGGCTGAATATATCTTATTTTGCTGCCGATTTTAGGCTGGAAATATTCTTAATACATTCTAAGATTACAGAGTATAGAATCAGTAAAATAATACGGATGTGACAAGGAAAACCTTTGATTTTAAAAAAAGGAAAGAAGTATATATACATGGTACATATTTACCATTCTTTTCAATGGTGTTATAAAGTTCATTTAAAAACATAAATAAATAAATTATGTGATTTTATTGTATTTTATTTTCTATCAACATGCAAAATAATTCTCATTCTCAGCCTTGGGTATAATATACTCTTAGCGTGTTCTTAACATTTCGCCAATCACCAGCCTCAATATTCTTATAAAAAAATTATTACAAAAGAAAAAAAGTGTATGCCAGCGGGATACATACAAACCCTGTGTACATTTACCACAACACGTTCCCCAAATTAAATCCATTTGTCCTTCCTGGATAGTTTTATGAATAAAAACGTGTAACTTATAGTGACCGGAAGGATACCTTATCTAGCTCTTCTCCTTACGAAGAAAAACACTGAGCCTGCTATGATGATATTCATGGCTTCAAGTTCGAATTCGAAGTCAGCTGTCGAAGTGCAGGGAGAGATCAGGTTACGCGATTCCTTCAAGATCAGAACTTCGCTCGATGAAACTCTTCGGACTATTTCCGTTTCTTGGAAAGCTTGCTTTAGCCTTGACCGCAATTCGAGGACTTCTTCTGATTGCCTTTCCAGCCGAAATTCCGCGTTTATAATATATTTCGATGCCACTGATGTTTTCGCTCGCTCGACGATACATCTTCGCAAACCTTCCAGTATGAGTATAAAATTTATCCGAAACACTTTTAGCATCTTCGGAAGTCGTTTAACTGTCGGAACACTTTCTACAGAGTTAATCATATCAATGCCGAAGTCTAAATTCCACTTGGGAAAGCCATACTGAAATATTCAACAGGAGCCATTACTCGCAACTCTGTTGATTTCCAGCACCGGAAGTGCGTACGCTTAAAATTAGCATATTCTTAAAATAACTTTAGTGAAATTCACATATCCCAGCCAACGCCCCTAGTTTCGCTCTCTGTCCCTTATATTCTCTTGACAGAACTGAAGACGAATGAATGTTTACATATAGCGATGTTTCTCGTTACGTCACCTATTGTTGTTAATGTGCCAACCAGAGAACTATTGGCTGTTGAAACAAAGAGTTCTTTTGTTTAATGGTTGGCAAATTTGAATAACAAAACAAATTTGACGTAATGTTGATCAACAGTGAACACTCCTATACAATTATTTTATATTGTGCGTGCGAAGCACAGACTACCACAAACAGATCAGAATGTTTTGAATGATTGAATATTTTTATTCGCGAACAGCAACATGCTTTAAATAAACTCAAACCATTCGAACATATTGGCGCGAATATTTAAACGACGTCTAAAAAGTTAGTTAATGAGGTCTAAATCAATCTATAAGCGGTCAGCATCTAAGTCGCTAATTTTTTTTTAGTCTGTGTTTATATACACCTTCTAAACAGGGTTAACGTTTACTGTACGGTTTATGAGCTTAAATTATACATTTAGGTTGGCCAAGTCAGTTTAAAATCGTATTAGGCCATGGATTGTTAAACCGCTGTGTAAACCTTGTTTTAAAAATATTCGGCCCATAAAGTTGGCGATTATCGCCCGGGGATTATCGAATATCCGATGAGTACGATTAAAGACTTTTCGTTTGAGTTTCCCTCCCGACCACACTGATTTGGACGTGAATACGAAATACACCGCTTGCGTGAATGCCGCGCGGAATCTTATTGTTCTGTTTCGAGGAATAAATCGAGACTCAAAACTCGAAACTCGATTCTCAAAACATCGAGGACGAGACTGTCAACTTACATTTACCCGGTACTACTGCATATTTCTATGTTAATTAATTTCTTTACTTTTCCATTCACGAGTTGGCACATAGTGCCTTTGATTAATAAATGATCTCGGTCTACAATCGTCTGCCGAGAAAGATTAACCGCACAGTGATGAATGACTCGCATAATAGGCATTCACGTCAACACCTTGAAAATGACTCTCACTGTTCCCGCTTTTCGACTCTAGTTTATCTGCTATGTGAACTCCAGCTACTGGGAAAGTTAGCTTTTCGTTACAGCCTGTGTTAGACCTGGTCGAGCTTTAAGTTGACGATTAATTATCGTATTACGCTCACGTTTCACCGCCCCCAGGCATACAGCCAAACCTTGCCTCGACCCGCTCTCAACGCGCTTCATGCATGAACGCGCGACTTCAACTCTCAAAGCACATCGATATCATTTATTGCTTTACTCGAAGTTATGAGGAGTTATGGTTACACACTACAATGTCTCAGTGTTCGTAGGGTCTCGTAGTACAATGTTTTTTTTCCGCGAGCTTTTCCACGAGCTTTTCCCACGAGCCTGTCACGTCGAGCAAGTGATAGGCTCGTCGAAAAGCTCGCGAGCAAAGCGCACTGTTATTACGTCCGAAATCGAAAGGAAAACGAAGGAAAAACTTGTGACGGCGGGAAAATATTTATCTGTTAATTCGATGTTTATTCACTCTTTTGATGCAAAATTTGCCAATTGTCCTTGGCGAAACGTATACATGCGTAGTTCAGTGGATGAAAGATGATCAGTGAGTATGTATTCCATGATATGTTAGCTTGAAGAAATGTTATTCTGTATTTTACAATACGCATAGTATCAAGATTAAGGCTATTAATATGGTCACCAAAAGGCAAAACAAACCCTTTTGAGGCTGCTGGTTTCTAATACGTTTTCCTTTATGCATGCATGCTGTTTACATTTTGGTGAAAACACAGTTGTTTTCCTCCAAATAAATTGACTGACAATGACCACCAGTGACGTGACAAGAAGAACAAAGTGTCACGCAATATCATAACGATAATTGTCTGACATTGAAGGTTATGAATTATCGTTATAAACAAAAATGTTATGCTATTTCCATTTGCTTAAAGGTAGACTACAATCAGTCCTTCCGTCGAGCGAGAAGTGAAGTGAGAGGATAATAATGGCCGTGTGAAAATCTGGGGAAGAGACGCAATAAAGGTGTGTAGTTTGTTTTTTGGAGTTGATTCAGAAGATAGGATATGGAAGGTGCAGGGGACGTTGGAAAGGACAAAGGGAAAAACTGCACCATCCTACCACGGTTTTAGTGGATTCGAGCAAATCCCCAACATCTGCCACAGTCATACATACATATTTATTAATATACTGTAGAAGCAGAGACCGATACAACGTAGATTTTTAAGTTTTTTAAGTACTATATTTCGACTGGCCAAACCAGTCTTCTTCAGGTACAATGAGGAAATTTTACATTGATATAAGTGTTATATAGTAGCTACTAACAGTTTTTTGCGTAATAACGGAAATACGTCAGAGAGATAACAAAGATTGACAGTAAAACAATAGAATAAAATAATGTAGGGAAACTAAATATCTAATATCTTTCTTCGCGGATGTTAAGGCCATGGGGTTCAAGTGTTCTAGCTTTTGTGATTAAAAAAGCTTCCCTGGCCTTACGTATTGAGTCTCTGTTTAGAAAATATTTTTTCAATGGGGATTAATTGCATGTCGTTAGCAGTGTGATTAGGAGAGGAGAGAAAGTGTTCAGCGACTGTATAGGTTTAGATTTGGTATTAGGGTTATCTATGGTACGGCGGTGTTCATTAAATCTGTCTTTTAAGCGTCGTTTAGTCTCTCCTAATGTATTGTAAATTAAACCTACTACAGTCCGCTGAACACTTTCTCTCCTCTCCTAATCACACTGCTAACGACATGCAATTAATCCCCATTGAAAAAATATTTTCTAACAGAGACTCAATACGTAAGGCCAGGGAAGCTTTTTTAATCACAAAAGCTAGAACACTTGAACCCATGGCCTTAACATCCGCGAAGAAAGATATTAGATATTTAGTTTCCCTACATTATTTTATTCTATTGTTTTTACTGTCAATCTTTGTTATCTCTCTGACGTATTTCCGTTATTACGCAAAAACTGTTAGTAGCTACTATATAACACGTATATCAATGTAAAATTTCCTCATTGTACCTGAAGAAGACTGGTTTGGCCAGTCGAAATATAGTACTTAAAAAACTTAAAAAATCTACGTTGTATCGGTCTCTGCTTCTACAGTATATTTTCACTTTGTTTGTAGCCGATTAGATCACTTTGTTGATCCAACGTACACCAGCAGGATTGTCGTCCACGGTTTGCTTGCTTGAAAATTTTGTATTAATATACTGCTTGCACATGAATAGAAATTGGTTGGCAACTCACACTCCATTTTCCTATGTTTTTAAAAACTTACATCTAACTGAGCCAAATACTATACACACAAAAAGAAATAATGAACAAACAATCAGAATTTGGCAAACACAGGAACAGTTGTATAAGCTAACTGAAGATTTTGTTTGGACCTGAAAATGAGGGTACACTAACGGGAGCCTACATACAACAAATTCCTGTTCAAAAATTGTTGTCATTGTTGATGGTGCCATGCACTAAGAGCTATAAAGTTGTTTTGCCAGCTATTTGTTTTTATTTTTCATATACTCAAATGGTGTGCATGGATGACCCCACAAAGGGGGGGAAGGGAGGGGCTTGGTTTACTTCAGTGACACTACAATGGTAATTATTTATAATATTAATAATACCATTTTAGTGTCACTGAAGTAAACCAAGCCCCTCCCTTCCCCTCCCTTTTGTGGGGTCATCCATGCACACCATATGAGTATATCTGTATGCCCCCCCCCCCCCACCCCCCCCCGCCCTCCTGAATTTACAGGTAGTCCCCTTCTGGTAAAAGATAAAAATAAATTCAGTCAATTTTTGTTGACTTTCTGCAGCTTTTTATGTAAATGTTTAACCACAGTGCCCCTCCCCTTGCCCTCCATGTGTCCCCTAAAGTTAAATGTAGTCCCTTCTGGGAGATGGTAAAAAATACATTTAAGTCATTTTTTTTTGTAACTTTTTTTAATTAAGCAATTTTACTTTGTCAAAGTATGTTACACAAAGAGGATAAAGATTACAATATTTACATTTTCTTAACCCTTTGACTCCAAAGAGTGCTTGGGTCAAAATTGAGGGGGAAAATCTAAAATTTATTTTTGCAAAACTGTCAAAAACAAACAGCACCACTGAAAGTACCGCTCAATAGCTTTCATCTGAATGGTCACACACCAGGGTTTCATACACAGACTTAAAAGTTAGAACCACATTTATTGACTCAATATGTTTGACTCTGGAAGTGAAAGGGTTAAATTGCTTAATTACCTCACAAATACAGTAATTCTAATAATTCTTAATCCTATTTTACAGCACATGTTAGCTAAAATTAGATTGGAAAAAATAAACTAAACACACACACAACTTAAATATACAAAACATATAAACTTTCCCAAAATTAGGCTGATCCTGTTGTAGCTTTTTATACGGCATTACTTTACACTTCTTTTCTACTATTGCTATGTAAATATACGATTTCATTCATATATTCATCATCACATTGCTATGTATAAAGATAAGTGAGGGTAAATTAGTTGTACACATTGCTATACTGTATTAAAAATCAATTTGTACTTTGGATTTACTCTTCGCTATAGATAATTTGCTCTTAAGCTGGTGTGTCATTTTATTTTTTATGTGATTCATGTCACACCTTCATAGCTAAGTGTATTACACAATAAACTTGTATTAAATTATTAAAAATGAAATGAAATGAAAGGAAAGCAAGTGTTCTTCTTCTTCTCTTGAAGAAGATGCCCTTGGCCTGCATCCATTCCCCAGGAACTATCCCAGAGAGGTCGGTCTCCCTGGGGGGAGAGGGTTATCCATGGGATTTTATGGTACCCTCCAACTAACAAAATTATTATTATCACTAGTTTTCTGAAGAAGAAACATTTCAGTTTAATTCCAAATGATATGTAGCCATAATAATCAGTACAGAAAAGGTTGGATAGACTGGAGTCCATAATTACAGTACACGACTGACTTTGCCATTGAATATTCGCGAGTATGAATAACAGTGTTAGAAATAGTGTTTACAAAAATGATAGATTTTTGCCATCTGAAACAAATGAATGATTAAAGTTGCATAGTCAATTGGTAAAACAATTGGAAATAAGCCAGAATGTAATAGAAATTTATGCTAGAAGGAAACGTTTAACTGATTAACGATTAGAGAAAGGTTTTTGTCGATGTTAGATCCGTGAGGAAATGATACATATAAATAAAATGACAAGTCCAAGGTTACACGGAATAAAATGGCAAAATGATTTACTTAGTAATGTTATTTATAATACACTATAGCATCTAAGCATGTCACTCATCATAGCAAGTGTTTTTACCAATTATAATTATAGTTGGTTTCAACGTGGAAAATATTTTGCGTAAAGATCGTTTGCTTAGGAAACAATTTTTGCTTATGGTTTTATAACCAAGCGTCATAATTTCTCTGACGAGGAGCTTTATACAGGCTGAAACAATATTATGTTAATATGTAATGCACGGGTACACAGCACGTACACAGTTATAATATAGCTATGGTAAAATACCCGTTCATGTCTATTCAGATTATGTTGCTCGTTGCAAGGCTTTAACGTTGTACTTCTGATCGGAATCCGTTGTGGAAGAGTTGTAGCTACTCGAAAGATCTTTAACCCTCTGAAGCTTGTCTTGTGCTGTTATAGAGGGGCAACATCGAGAGATGTGATCGAGATGATTTTGAGCTGGGACGATTTCTAATTCAAGGCCATATTTATTTGCGTTCTCAAGAGCCTGACATACATAGTCCTTGGCATCTTTGTAATCCTTGTTTTCAAAAGCAAATCTCTGATCGTGTCATCAAATAATTCACTCTTGCAGCTACGGGAGAACCTTTGGCACAATTATGGCTGCGTTCATATTCTTCGAGATGCTTTTCAGCTTGCCTCGTACAACACTGCTTCTCGGCATTGATCATGTGACACTGACCTGGTTGAGATTGGCGTGTAGCACTTGGAAGAGATAGACGCGCTAAACTGATCATTGCAAACAATTGTTTAGTTGTATACAACTGATCTTTGGCAGAGAGTGCTCGACACCTGTCGATGCACAGTTTAAGACATTTACTCGGCTCTCTGTTGCAGCACTTTGTATGACTTGGTACTGCTGGAAACTCCGTGTGAAAGCGCGCATGTTCGTAATCAAGAAGAGCGAGAACATTGTTAGGTATGGTTATATTGATACGTTTCAACTGCTCACCGCTCTCCATTGCGTTTTGTAGACACTGAAACGCCTTTGTCCGTTTCTGCTTGGGCAGCCGGCGATAAATGCTTGCCAAAGAAATATTTGCAAGTACCCTCAATACATTCCATAACACTCCATCCATCTTATTTGCCTCATTGTACACGTTGTCTAAAGACTCTTCGGCTTTTTTCGTGCTTTTTTAAACATTTCTTATAGGTTAACGTGATACTTTCTTCCACCAAGAGAAAACATTTAATTTCCGGGTGGCTGTCGTATTTCTGGTGGAGTAGATTCAAGGCATCGCCAATTTCCTGCCATTCCCGCAGTCGCGTAAAGGATACAGCTGATTTACTATTTCACGCATTTTGTTAAGCACTTCTCTAGCTCGTGGGTCAACTCCTGGTGCCGGCAATTGTCTTAGCTCAGATCGTAGATGGAGTCCTCGCAATAATACTACCTGAACACCAAATTTAATGCTTCTTCTAGGCTCACGGTCTGGTTGTCGCTGAGTGAACATTTCATCACTGTTCTGTATTTGGATTTCGATCTTGTCGCCAATAGCCACAATATCCGAATCGCGTACAATGATATTGACAGGTTGTGAGCTATTGTGGGTTTCTTCGTCGACTGATTCCCGATCTCCCGTCTCCATCATGGCCTGAAATCCCTTCGAAATTCGAAGAGTGTTCATGCGTTGTCCTAATTGCCGAACGAGAGGTGGGACGGTGATAGCATTGTGGTCGCCGATCGCCACATTGCTGGCATTGATGATTTCTATGTTATATGGACATGTTATGGCGTTCGACGGCTCGCCTCTTGAGCCTGGTTTCCATATGATCGCAGCGATCGTTGCGACTGCGATAATCGCTGCGATTTTTGCGATTATATGGAAACCTGTAATCGCAAGGATCGCAGCGATCGTTGCGACTGCGATCGTTGCGATCATTTGGAAACCAGGCTTTACGGCGTCGTCTTCTCCCAGATTTCTGTCGATTTCCGAGTCGTTGCTGTTAGGGCGATCTTGAATTTCGTCACTCTGATGTTCGTCTTTCCCTGAAGCGACATCTTCCTCCTTGTCCATCTTCGGACCAAATTTAAACAGTGAACTGAAGTTCTTCCCTTCCTTTCCAGCCTTTCGGATGATTTCTTTCGATAGAAGAAAATTGTGGGTGATGGACTTAAAATCAACCGATTTGCTCAGGTTGAGAAAGGAACTGAATCCGGCTGTTCAGCTATGCGATTAGTACCGCATTGTTTTAGCTTTATGATTGGCAGGTGATTTGCACACCATCGCGTTCTGATTGCTATTTTCATTGATATGTTCGCGTCGAAATGGCATTCATAATACCTTGTGGGGTAATCATTTAATTAGCATAGTATTTATACCCGACGTGTTTTTCGTTCAGTCGTGCGTTCATGCCCCGAGTGTTTTCGGTTTAGGCTCATTCTACCAAATCGCAGTGACGTACACTTCCGGTTAACATGAGATGCACACATGCCGCCGTGGGTCAGTACGAAGTTGTTCGCCGTGGTGTTTGGACGTGTTTATTTTACGTTCGAGTTTTTCCTCTTCGAACACGAATTTGTGCAGGTAAAACTTTTACTTTATATTGTTATTACCTTCTTTCACATTTTTATAGGTATTTTGAGGTACCTTTGTTGATATTTTGAGCTCTTTATTGACGGTATAAATATTGAGCGACGACCACGACACCGAAGCACCGTCTTGCGCGTCTCACTTATTCTGGTTTGCAACTGACGTCATCGCCGTCATGTTGGATGACCATTAACAAAATAATTCTAACTTTATTGTTCCTGTCATCCAACATGGCCGCCAGGGTCTTTGTCATTTAAATCTCTAGGGAATGGTTGCAAACCAGCAATTCCGGCTTTTGAGCCGGGAAGTGTAGGGTAATATTTTTGTTTGAGCCCTACAAAATCACATACTTATGGGGAAAGAAAGTGATAGTTTCCCCGTGTCTTATTAACCGGGCGTGGGCCTGGGGCCCAGCCCGGTTAATAAAATAGCTTCTGTTTTTTTTTGTCGTCCGATCACTTTGCATACCGCTACCCACTGCTCTACTCCGCCAAAGTGCTAGGAGGAGAGCTAGGGGTGAGTATGAATATATATGAATGTATTCGCCTTGTGAAAGATTTTCTCGGGGAAGAACGAAGCCCGGACTCGAGAGAGCGGCGGAAATCGAGCCTATGTGAAAGTTGGACTGGTCCAAATAGATATTAATTTAGGACCGCGTAAACACATCGGAGCGGCGTACAGATTTCGCAAACGTCGGTGAGTTTGACTCGTTAAAATATTAAATCATTGTACTCACTACTAGGTGGACACACTAGGAGCGCCATTAGATCAATTTTTTTTTTATCAAGGCTACGTTACATTTCGCCAGGGTCATAATATTGTCCTGTTTGTTTTGTGTGAAATACATTTCTTTTCCGAAAAGGAAAACAGAAACTTGCCCAGACTCGCAGATTTATGTAAACAGAAACTTGCTGAGACGTGGCAGATTTATATTTGGACGATTACGTCATAGGGTCACGTCGAATCGTGACTTGAAGAGATTGTCTGTGAGGTGCGTACGTACATCACATACACTGGAAGCGCCATTAGATCAATTTTGAGCTATTTTTTTTCAAAAAAAATAGCTTCTTAGCTGTCGTATTGGACGATGTAGCGAGGTATGTATGTTTGTCCCACCAATCAAAATCGGACTACCATCAACAACACTTAGTTCAACAACCAATGAAATTGCCGTTTGTAAAGCTGCATCAGAAGAAGAGCAATTTTCGGACTGCCATCTTTGTTTGTGTGTAAAGACCGGCATATAACTATAACTAAGACATCGATCCCTTCGAGAAGATGAAGGCAACCTAAGCTGGTAATTAGCGCCAGAAATGGAAAACCTATTTGAAAGTATCAATGGACGCCGATTCAGCACGCAGTAAGAAACGAAGGAACAAACATAAAGAAGAAGAAATAGGGGTGTTACGAAAACTACGACCCTCGAAAACTAAGACCTAGTATCCTTTGTATTGTTACTGTTTATATGTTCATTCATGAGATTTACCAGAAGTCTCTATTATTTTCCCCGGTTGAGAATTCCGCGCTAAAGTAACCTGTACTTCGAATATTCGAGGATTTGGTGACGAATCATGCCAAACAGAATTTGATTTTTGCTAAACACGCGCTATTGCGATGTTTTGCTGTTGAGTGCAGACATTTTCACGTGAAGTGGTAAATTCGTGAGCAGATACTAGTATTTTGAAGAGAAAAGTTGAAATATGCTTACGCAAGTTCTCTTGTCTTCTTGTTAATAGTTGACTTTCGGTAAATCTTCTTGGGTGATTTATTCACAGAACGTTTTACGTTTTATGATCTGCAATGTTAACCATTTAATTTCGGTAAAACAGAAATGTATGTAATGTGATACTTTTGGTTGTAATGCAGGCGTGTGTAACCTGATAATTTTGTTTTTCATGCAAAGGATGTAACCTGATACTTTTGTTTTTCGCACGCTCGTGATAATTGAATTAGTTCGTGTTTCTCAGTTGGATAAATATCTGCGTGTTGAATAAAATAATTTTTTCACAAGGATTTTCACAAGGATTTTCAATATATGGTATTTATTTCCAGTTTGGTACAAATTTGCTGCAGTAGAAATATGGATATCGAAAACAAAATATAATTTGAACACTTGTTTTCAAATGTAAATTAAATTAAATTACTTGTAGCTTAGAGCCTAAATTTGAATAAAATGATGTTTTTCTTTGGATTGAAATCAAGAAATTGTTTTCCTTCAAGGTACTGTGACAATTTGCAGTTCTTGGTGTTCTGCTATGTGAATTGTCATTAAATTTTAGCATTTTGTATTTGATTAATGAATGCATTACAACATGTCAGGGTCAAAGGGTCATCAATCAAATTTTCATGAATATTTTACGCAGACCTTTAATTATTATACGATGATAAGGAGTACAATTTACTATTTAAAACAACACATTGTACTGGCAAAAATATTTCTTGATGAACCACAACACAAATGGTTAATGTTTTAATACCTAAATATAATACTTTTGTTGACACTTGTCATGTGTAACGCAGGTTTGTTCAATTGTCACGCATTCGTTAATTTCCAACTGTTTCTTTGCCTGTTTCTTTCCAATGGTTGACTACTATAAAATAAACCCAGGGTGGGGTAGGCTCAGTCTCCAGCTGTGGGTGTTTCGGTGTGCCCGCGATCCTCTCCACCTGGATCGCGGACTGGGGGAGCATGGGTAGCGGACTGCTCTGACATTCAACCCTTGGAGTCTTTGAGTTTGACCAGTCAGTAACAAATGTAACTTTTCAAAATGTTTGGAAAATATTCTTTATCTCAAAACACCAATGCAGTCCAATCTCTCATGTTACGCTTTTAACATCCAAGAACTGCATTATTTTCTAATCGACGACACCAAACGTTATTTTCAATTTTAAAACTTAAGGTTACCGTGTACCTTCAGGGGTGTCTCAAGTCTAAAAAATGTAGCGTGTCCGGATTTTTTGGACCAATTCTGTCCTTTGAAGGTATATGGTAACCTTAAACCACCCAAGTAAAATTAATAAAATATAAAAAAAAACGTTTGAATATTCTCTGACTGGAAACATTCGATCGTCCATTGAATATAATCAGTGTCCAGCACAAAATTGTTTGCCGGGAAAACAAGCCACAGTGCTTGATTTTGATAACTTAAAATACACTAGTGTTGTTGTATACTAAAGCATAGTTAGTAGAGGGGACATTGATCTACAGTTTCCAATCCAATCTTTTCATGATCCATAACACCATTTTTTACCACTCCAAAAAATAGCTCTTGCACGCATTGCGTGCCTATGTTCTTATCAAGGCTACGTTAGATTTCGCCAGGGTCATCCTTTGCCTAAATGATATTTTATGAATATTGTCCTGTTAAATAATTGTCATTTTGTGTGAAATACATATCTTTTCCGTATATTTTCTGAGAAAAACAGAAACTTGCTGAGAAATGCAGATTTATAAATAAGGACGATTACGTTATGGGGTCACATGAGTCTACGTCTGTGATAAACCAGGGTCGCCGTTAGGTCAAATTTCATATCAAGCTATTACTTTTGATTTGAACATGAATACTCTGCTGTTTATTTAGTGTGAAATACATTACTTTTTCGTGTTGGTGCAGCAATTCACTTCCTTGTATGCAGAAGATTTATAAATAACAACCATTACGTTACAATATCACATTTTGACTCACGCAATTTGTCGAACTGTGACTAGAATAGCTGCGAATGATGATGGTGCAACGCGGAACGTCTGCGATTGATGGTTCAACACCGATTCGTACCTATGTTGTCGTGTTTTTTCCTCTTATTCAACTTTGGCTTTATATTGAGGAATGATCTTCAAAGACTGCTCAGAGGCAAGAAAATTGACAGTAGGCACTATACGCAAACATCAGACTTCAGCGTGACTTGCCGTGACTAATCTGATAGATTTCAAGCAAGAAAGCAGGTAAACGGCTTGCTTGCTTGATAAAAAGCCCGGTTATATTTTCTTCGAAAATTCTTGTTATATAAGGGAAAGAAAGCGATAGTTGCCCTTCAAAAGTCTAGCCAAAATGACTTGCATTCAGTATATAGATATGCTGCTTGGAAAGTAAATGTTTGTTTCCCTTACGGTCAACGACCGAAAATTGTTTATGCTGCTGACGCGAAGCAATTCTCGTTGCAACCGCCATTGTTGCGAGTATGCAAATTACCACCTTTGTTGTCAGGAGTACCCAACGACAATTTTTTCAGAATTGAACTTTTCTTGGGCCCAAATGATTTCTGGGCAACCGCCAAGACATTTCCAGTTAATATTTAACTACCGTGGGAAAAATATATCCGCTCTTCAGAGCCAGCTAGCAATAAATCGACACTAGTAGTTACCAGCCAGCATCCGTTTTAGCAATGGTTTTTCCAAGCCAGGGAGGAATTCCTAATCGGTTTTTCCAGCAAATTTTATATCGCTTTTTCGCCAGCCAGGAGATATGTTGGTTCTTATATAATTCCCAGCAAAACCAAAAAAAGCCTGCAACCGAAACAAAGACCTACAGGCAATTATTTTAATTGGAAATGTTGCTCATTTTCCCGCTTACTTATATCAATAATCTAATTGAAAATTAGCTACAACTTTTACTTACCTCATGATGCTGGAAGCTCAACCCACCAGTGAAAGTGTATACTTAGAATACTTCATTATTGCAGTACTAATCGTTTCTTGTAAAAATATGTCGCTGAGTAGTATGCCTTTTGAGTGCATGGCCTTAAATTGCCACAACTCAGTTTTCTTTTCAGCTTTTAATGTTCATAACATGTTTTTTCCCTGTTTTCAAAAATGATTTTTTTAAATGAATTTTACAGTAAAATACACAAAAAAACTACATTTATTTAGTTTATTTTCCAAATACTTTAAACTAATTGCGATTTTGAGACGGCAATACCACATTTAGTATAATTTTCAGAGGTGAATATGAGAATCCGATATTCTGATTGGTCGAGAAACTCGGCTTATGACGCTATAATCACCTCCCGCGAGGTGATTATAGAACTTATGGCGTGGTTGCTAAGCTAAGCCACATTTGCTATGCTTGCAAGTAAACATGGCGGCTGGTTTTTGAATGAAATTTTCGTTTATTCTGAAGACATCACTCACAACTCCTGTATCTTCAAAGTACTGGGAAGTTAGGAAAATGACCACGAAGGACTTTGGCCAAAACTCTTTTCAAGAAGTGGTTTTCAAGGCATTTAAAACTCGTAAACAGTGTTTCGTAGATCGCCAGCGATGACAAACTCCCATGCAGATCGAGTGACGGGCTAAAATTTACTATTCTTGGACCGAAGCTACTGATTTCCAGACGATACCTACAATTTCTCATGAAGTAACCAACGATAAAACAAAGGTACCCGATGAATGTCTTTTCGTTATGTTTTAATGAATTTCACGGCTAAAATTGATGTGTAAATTGATTCGCAATTGATGTAACCAGCAAACCAGTCGGTACTCATGTGCGTTGTTCTCCATGTTTTAGCCCGTTATTTTGAAGTTCTTGATATTCACCTCTGAAAATTATACTAAAACAATTATTCGCCTCAGGCTCGTGAATATTGGTGAATATTTACCTCGACTTCGTCTCGGTAAATATTCACCAATATTCACTTCGCCTTTGGCGAATAATTGTTAAATATTGGCGGCTAGTTGGGAGAAAATATATTCCGTATTGGGCGGAGTATATTTTCTCCCAACGCCGCCAATATGTAATGGCAGAGGTCTATAACTAGAGGTTTCCATCTCTGGTATTGGGTCTTGGCCCATCAGATTCGCAGTTAGGCTATTTTTAGACATTTTTCGCGCGAAACCAGCAGCCAATCACGTTGAACCATTTTTAATATGCGAAGGCAGAAACTTTGCCGGCCAAGGAAAAGCGAAAAGCGTCACAGCAGAATGTAATAATTGTTTAAATACTTCACTAAATTTAGGTCAAACTTCGGTATACTTTTTGTAAAACTATAAATCGACTGAGTGGATTTTTCAGTTCAATCTAATGAAGCATGATTTGTATGAATTCGGCGGCAAAACTTGGCGCGGTGTCCAGTTGGCAAGTTGTCGAAAGTTGAATGAAAAGACAAAGCTTTCTCCGCGGATTAATCTTCGTTTCAATCTCTCCAAAGTTTCGTATATTCTGGAAAATTGTGCAGATTGTTTAGCTTAACATGGAAGATTCGAAATAATTGTGGAGCTGAACATTATATTCATTTTACAAGTTGAACGGACAGCTATACGCAGCCGAAGGTTTCACTTGTTTATACGGCGGGCAAAACTTGCGCGACTACAGAATTAACGAACTGAGCTTGAAATCAGTTCATTGAAGTAAAAGAACAAAGGAAACCCTCAATGTCTACATGGATGGAAAGAAAGAGAATTTCACTGAGAAGTGATCTTTGAATGATTGACTGTCACGAACGCTTGACGAACTGCCGTAAGCTCAAGTTATAAGCTTATAAACGGCTTAACTGATCCATGGATATTTATTAATATTGTGCTGATTTTAAAACTTAATTCAGCTGGAATTGACAAGCCATCGTCGAAATACAAGGTAACAATACTGAATAGACTAAGCTTAAACTTGTGTTGTAAACAGGTTTTCATTCTTTGGACGAATTAGTTGTGTCCGCGGTCTTCCCGTAAATTAATTTCAGGCTGCCTTTAGTGCTCTTTCAGTCGCATTAGTTGTACATTTTACAGGCATTTCACATTAAATATTTCGTTCCAAACTTCGTGCATTATTTAGTAGAATTAACTTTTGTTTGATTTAGAAGGGCCAAGGCTTTTTACTTAGTGATTTTTAGCCATCTTTTCAATCGACGAAACAAACCGTCTTGAACAAAAATTGTCGAGCTAGCGCGTTCAATGACCATATTTGTCAGGCATGGTGCGTGATTGGCTGCTGGTTTCGCGCGAAAAGTGTCTAAAAATAGCCTAACTTGCGAATCTGATGGGCCGCGCGCAATGCTACAGATGGAAACCTCTAGTTATAGACCTCTGGTAATGGGTAATAGGACTGAGTGGAGTCCAATTCGGTCTGTAATCATACGAGTGATAAACAAAATCGGACGACCCGCGCTCAATTTCCGAGGAAAGGAAAAGTGTTAAAAGAAGGGAAATTATGTCAACGGGTCAAGTTTTTTCTTTTTTTCTTTTTTGCTCTATAAATAGCGAGATTGTCGGTTGCTAAGTAACTCGCGAAAAATAAATATTTGTGTCAATCAAATATGCAACCATGCGAGAACTGCGCAGAACAACTTATCAAGAATTTCGTTGAACGACGCTCAGCGAGGCAGTTTTTTCTTTCAAAGTACAATATTTTTACAAGCTGACTCGAAGCTGTAAAGTCTGTAAACTGATCGGAGTCAGAGTCAATGATTCTTCGCTTCCTTGGCTTTTCGGGTCTTCGGTTGCCGTTGTTCGTGTTTGAACACGCAGTTGTTGTAAACTTGAAATGGCGCCGAGAGATATTCTGTTTCGTAGCCATGCTGTGCAAAGACGGCATAAAGCTTAATGGTGCTGGATTCTCGAAGGAACAAACTCACTGACTGGATTTAGAACTATCTGATGGTCAGACATTCTTCTTTCATCACAGCAGCGACAGCTGCTGGATTTGATGGAGCTGGCCCCGAAACTGTGCAATGGCAAAACGACTTGTTTATGGAGCAGATGGAGAAGTGACAGCCGCACATGTTTTTGTCGAGCTGGATTGTTGACCATCAATGTTTCTCGCTTTTACGACCATTGTGCCCATACTGTCATTCATGTTTTGGTTGCTCGAGCTGTGTTTTAGGAGGCTGCCGTTTCATTTATTTCCGAAATTTCTTCATCCGACACAAGTGGGAACGAGACTGGTCTACTGACTTGCATTGTTGTTTGTTTTTTGTCGAACAATATTGGCGGATTTTCACTGGTAGTCGGCTGGATGTTTTGCCTCCGTTTGCAGTTTTAAAACGATGTAGTGGAGGGCTGGAATTCATCTGAACTTGTCAAGATATCCATAAAAGAACTTGTCAAGATATCCATAAAATGAACTCGTCTGGTTTCTTGGCAAAACAAATTGTGCCATAGGATAAACAAAATCATCATTGCCTTCTCCATTACTGTCATTGTTCAAGGGACAAGGGGAAGGGGAAAAAATTATCCATTTTGCAGAGAGAGTGTTCATACTCTTGCTATGGTTATTTTAACCAAGGCTGTGATTGGTTGATTTAAACTAGAACTTTAAATGTGATTGGCTTATTAAACTGTCCGATAACAAAACTGTCCGATAACGAACTGTCCGATAACAAACTGTCCGATAACAACTTGGCAAAGCAAATTAGTGGAAAATAGGAGTTTTTTCAACCAATCACAACCGAGGAAATTGTAATTTTTATAATTAAATGTGGTATTGCCGTCTCAAAATCGCAATTAGTTTTGTATCGCGATTCAAACATCTTTAGACAGATTAAAAGGAAAATTCAGATCAGTTGTTGTTGATTGAAATATAAATTCCCACTATACGCAACGTGTTGTACACGAATACTTGAACGCGAAAGCATTTTTGGTCTCGAAGAAAGTCCGACTTTTTTTCGCCGGTAAATTGCTTATGGAAACAAAGGCGATTCAGAATTACGTCCCTTGAAGATTTATAAAGTACCAAATGACAATGAAACGGGAAATAATCCAATTTTGAACCGAAAAAACTTGTTTTAAAAACATCTTACGTGATTGTACGACTTAGCGCGCCGCACATCGCGAAAGCAGTTGAAAACGGTAAACAAACTCTTTCAAGAAAGAAATGATTTTTATTACTCACCTTACGCTAACTTTTAGATTGAGGAAGTTGTACCGGCGAATAAAGCCTTCCATAACTGAGCGAATGACCAGAGATACAAGATTGAGGACGATTCATCGAAGCGAAACTTTTGAATTTTGATTGCGTACGTGAGGAACCCAATTCAGTGCTGCGATGTCAATTTTGAACTTTGTAACCAATCACAGACCAGAAAAGTGAGACGGCAATACCACATTATATTGACGCTTCGCTCGCTAAGCAAACCTATAAGCGGATCGCGATACTATAAACTAATTGCGATTTTGAGACGGCAATACCACATTATATTGGCGGCTAGTTGGGAGAAAATATATTCCGTATTGGGCGGAGTCGCGAAGCGACGAAGCCCAATACGGAATATATTTTCTCCCAACGCCGCCAATATAATGTGGTATTGCCGTCTCAAAATCGCAATTAGTTTTGTATCGCGATTCAAACATTTTTGGACAGATTAAAAGGAAAATTCAGACCAGTTGTTGTTGATTGAAATATAAATTCCCACTATACGCAACGTGTTGTACACGAATACTTGAACGCGAAAGCAATTTTGGTCTCGAAGAAAGTCCGACTTTTTTCGCCGGTAAATTGCTTACTGGAAACAAAGGCGATTCAGAATTACGTCCCTTGAAGATTTTAAAGTACCAAATGACAATGAAACGGGAAAATAATCCAATTTTGAACCGAAAAAGCTCGTTCAAAAACATCTTACGACAACTTAGCGCGCGCACATCGCGAAAGCAAAGCAGTTGAAAACGGTAAACAAACTTTTCAGAAAGAAATGATTTTTATTACTCACCTTACGCTAACTTTTATATCGAGGAAGTTGTACCGGCGAATAAAGCCTTCCATAACTGAGCAAATGACCAGAGATACAAGATTGCCGACGATTCTTCGAAGCAAAACTTTTGAATTTTGATAGGTACGTGAGGAACCCAATTCAGTGCCGCGATGTCAATTTGAACTTTGTAACCAATCACAGACCAGAAAAGTGAGACGGCAATACCACATTATATTGACGCCTCGCTCGCTTAGCAAACCTATAAGTGGATCGCGATACTAAATAGTATTGTTATTTAAAAAGCTATACTTGCAACACCCACAACTCTTATAGTTACAAATAATCAACTTTTTTTCACGCTTGAATCAAATTCTCTATTTGGTTTGTAGATGATAAAGCAATTACAAATTATAAGGAATGAAAGGTCTCTCATTGGAGATTACGATGCGATGGCTGCCATCTTACTGGATTCAATAGAATTATAGTACGTACATTCGTAAATCTTGCAACGGACATTCTGAAAATTTGCCAGTAACATTCGGAAAGGCACAGTCCTTTAACTAAACAAATAATCATGGCTGGCACAGTGAGATTCAAATACCAGTTTTAGCCACAGTCTTTCATTGATGTTGCAGTAAATGTCTCGTTGGATAGCACATTAAGATTCGTTGATGATGGTGGTGGGTACATGGTGATTCAAATGCCAGTAAGGCACAGTCTTTCGTTGATGATGATGGTCGGCACGTTGAGGTTCTAATGCCAGTAGGGAAAGGTCTTTAATTGATATTGCATTAAATATCTGATGACTGGCACTGTTGCACTAATATAACTGTCTGATGTATGGCACATTGTGATTCACCTACCAGTGAGTCACAGCCGCCCGGCTTTTGCTGCTGTTGTAGTAATTAATGTCTGCTGGACGACACGTTGAGATTGAAATGCCAGAGAGCACAGCCGTTCCTTGAAGATATAGTAAATGTTTGACGGAGCGAGCATTACAATTAATATATTATCTCGCACAAACGGGGCACAGTTTAGGTTGTTTAGATAGAGAGGTAGGTCACCCTGGCATAAGACATAATTTTCATTAGTGACAGGTAGGCAGTGTAACTATTTGCTATTTGGATATTCGCCTTCGAGAGAACTGACAAGGATGGATCTACACCAATGAAAGGCAGAGAGTGTAAACACTTGCTTCATGGTTCAATGGTAGAGCATTGACGAGGATATATTTTCTCCTGTGATGCTCCAATTTCGTACAATTAAGCCATAGGGCTTGTCTTACATGTAGAAATGTTATTTTCATTCACTTCTTTATGTGGAATCGATCTACGTAGCGTGATCACTCCACAGGGGGCATACAAGTTGAGAGGATTAATAAAGAATAATGAATAAATGAATCATTACCTGGTTAATTCTTGTGTTTCTTTTGTATTCCCTTGTGCGAACTTATAGGAATGACCGCTACCCACATTTTCTGCGCCAGCATTAAACTCGCACCCAGACCTTCTCACTTTCCGGAAAAAAATTATTTTCCTATATAATATATTCTTAACAAGGGAGGCAGCTCCGAGCGCAAAACATTTGAACCAAAATCCGAAAATCGCTTGAATCACAACTTTCCTTTGCTTTCATACAACCAGACAAACCAAATGTGAAGTCGATAGATTGAAGTAACAACTTGCCCGATTTTTTTTTCGATTACGTTCGCCACAGTCGGAGAATGTGAACGTCTTTTCCAAAGTTTTTCTTGAATTTTTTTTTCGCTACATGCATCGTACCGTAAGGCCTGTCCCAGTACGCGCCATCACTCGCCATCCAGCGCGCGCGCCGCTTCCCTTCCCTCTCCCACACGTGTTTTTTGACGCGACAAATCTTTACAAACCCCTCCCCCTGCTCGCAGCAAAATCAATTCACTGCGCTTTGTGATTACGCTAAAATGTAGGGCGACATTTTTGTTTTCGATCGATCGGAAGGAAATCCGACACGCGCAAACTGCTGCGAGCAGGGGGAGGGGTTTTGTAAAGATTGTCGCGTCAAAAAACACGTGTGGGGAGAGGGAAGGGAAGCGCGCGCGCGCTGGATGGCGAGTGATGGCGCGTACTGGGACAGGCCTTACGGTACGATCATGTAGCGAAAAAAAATTCAAGAAAAACTTTGGAAAAGACGTTCACATTCTCCGACTGTGGCGAACGTAATCGAAAAAAAAATCGGGCAAGTTGTACTTCAATCTATCGACTTCACATTTGGTTTGTCTGGTTGTAATGAAAGCAAAGGAAAGTTGTGATTCAAGCGATTTTCGGATTTTGGTTCAAATGTTTTGCGCTCGGAGCTGCCTCCCTTGTTAAGAATATATTATATAGGAAAATAATTTTTTTCCGGAAAGTGAGAAGGTCTGGGTGCGAGTTTAATGCTGGCGCAGAAAATGTGGGTAGCGGTCATTCCTTATAAGTTTCGCGCAAGAGAATACAAAAGAAACACAAGAATTAACCAGGTAATGATTCATTTATTCATCATTCTTTATTAATCCTCTCAACTTGTATGCCCCCTGTGATCACTCAAACGAGACTCTGCACAGCGCGCATCGAGCCGTCAAAATGGCGAGAGGATTCTTCATTCCATCTTCTGACGCGCATGCCCAGACAAAATGCCCGCGTGCGACACAGCGGCAAAATGACTGCGCGTGCGCCAACCTGCTCACTTCATTTCCATACAAACATAATGGCGGCAATTCAAAATTCCCGGAATTTGTTTTCATTTCGCGTGGATAAGGCCGTCACGGAACAGATAAGGTTTTTACCTTGAAAACAATTCCGAGAGAGACTCTTCTTTCACATATCTTTTTTAGGAAACTAATTATCTTTTTCCACAATAGTGAATTTATCGCTCGAAGTCGAGCGATCGTAAGTGAAACATGAACTCTTTGAGCTATGTTTTCGTGTTTCACTTACATGTCGATCGCTCGACTTCGAGCGAAAGATTCACTATTGTGGAAAAGATAATTAGTTTGGCTAAAAAAGATATGTGAAAGAAGAGTCTCTCTCGGAATTGTTTTCAAGGTAAAAACCTTATCTGTTCCGTGACGGCGTTATCCACGCGAAATGAAACAAATACCGGGAATTTTGAATTGCCGCCATTATGTTTGTATGGAAATGAGCGAGCAGGTTGGCGCACGCGCAGTCATTTTGCCGCTGCTCCCCGCATGCTGGTAATGTATATATATTACACAAAGGAAAATAAAAATCAAACTGGTTTGAAAAAATTTACCCCAAAAATGTGAACCACAACATATAGATGCATAGATCCTTGTGATGGGGCTAGTATTATACTACATATGCCAGATCCTTAATGGTACCAGGGCACATTGATTCTTGTTTATCACAAAATTAGGGCAAAAATTTTGGACAGCCTTCAAGGCATGTCAGCTGGCAGAACGAGAATATACCTTCCTAAGATCACCCAAACCTTTCGTTCAGAACAGGATGACGTTGGAACTGTTATGTAAATCTTAGTCAGGCGCTTCATTTTGAAAAATGGTTTTCAGGAACCCTTATTTATCACACATGTGATCTCCAACCTCAGGACAAGCAGTATAATGTCACTGAAGCAAACCAATGTCTCTGTGTGGCCCTCAAGGAAGGAATACAATTTGTACCATGTCATGTAAATATTTGTCACTGGTTGCTACTCAATGGCTCATACAAAAGCTTGATATTGACTTTTCCACTTTAAATTATAAGGAAATAATATTCTTCCAGAACATTTGGGATTAACTGTTACACAAAAAGGGTTCAATTAAATGTTACAACAACAACAACAACAACCATTTATTTGTACCCAGACAGGACAGGAATAATTACAATTTATATTTAAAAAAGTAGAGGGTACGGCCTGCCCAAAATAACCATAGGGGCTAAAAAGTTAACTAAATGTTAACTAACTAATGTTAAATTAAATGTTCAGTTAAATGTTAAAGGGTAATAAAGAGGATGTTGTTGTTTGTTGTTGTTAACCTTCTGAGGAACTCTTTCAATTCACATGAATGTATTTAGATGCTATACAGTTGAATCCCGCTATCTCGAATTGTAAGCAAAACTATAGGTGAATCGCGATACTCCATTTTGAATTGAAAAAGTTTCCAGAAATATTCACGTTTTTACGTTCGCCTTTGCTGCCTGGTTTCATATCAAACTGCCTTCAAAACGCACGAAATGCAGTCTCAGTCAACCTAATTTTTCAAAATGTCCCGGGGGAGGTGCCCCCGGAGCCCCCTTAAAAACTTGCGCCATCCCTGTACCAGAGATCGCGCCTTCTGTGCACATATATACCCCCCACATACAAAATCCTGCCTATGGGCCTGATAGATATGTTCATAGGGTAGGTAGGATCACTTTGGCAGGATTTTTTCAATTTTGCTTCAGTATAAAAATGCTCACACTAGTGTCCCTTTTATGGTCAATTATCCCAAACAAATACAGAGAAATGACAGAGGCGCTATATTGTGTGGTTCCCGAGTAGACGTCATAACCCGCTTTCGGCACCAGACTCCCTATACGCGGTCGTGCAACACATCGAACATGACTTCAGCAGAGCATAGAAAATCGAGGATTCAACCGAATCCAAATTTTTTTTTCGCAGAAATGCTTCGAATTACATGTAGATTTATTTAAGCGGAGACAAAATTTTGGGGCTAGGTGCACATCAGTCTTACATCAGAACCAAAACTATAAACAGACTGTACTTCTGAATTCAAACGTTTAAAAGTCCTGTCGACATAACAGCCACTTGGTAGTATGTTTTCATACGAGATTTGAGGCTTTTAAATACATACGCCTCCGAAAATGATCGCATACCAGTCTCATACTTTTTTAAATCCTTATTTATATAGAATGTGGAAATGGATCAGCCAAACCGTTGGAAAATCCATATTTTTTAGAAGACAACGTGCAACGAACTTGCGCGCAATTTTGAAAATCACTGATGTATGACGTGACGTCACACTGGCAGTGATGAGTCTCCCAACGTTTTCCCTGTTGACGCCCCCTCCCTCCTGACCCAGCCAGACAGCAACAAATAGAAGGGTATACTAGGGGTACCATATTGGAAGTGAAGTGCTGCCACATTTGTAATTTCATTATCATCGTTGGTTTTATAATAAAACAATGTCACGCAAGTTCCTTTCGTGCAATTGCGTCTCAAAATAACCTTATAATAACAGAGCTCAAAGCCAACATCTGGTAGTGACAGACACATTTGTTACAATGTCACAACCAGATTTAGCACACTACTTCGTCTTTGCTTTCCAAATATTTAATTTTCGAGGCAATTCAAGTACATGTAAACCAATTGTGAACACAATGCAACGTGTCCAAATATTCAATTGTCGACGTGATTCAAGTAAACCAATGCAACGTGCGTGCGTGAAATCGTAGAAAAAAGGAGCACGCGACTCGGATCTCACAAAGGTCAGTTCATATGTTCGCTAGAAACAAGGCGGCTTGGTAATAAAACAATGTCACGCAAGATCCTTTCGTGCAACAGCGTGTGCAACAGCGTCTCAAAATAGCCGAAATCGGCTACAATCAAGCATCAGAGCGTCTGCAAAATAGCGTCTCCTCGAGCGCGCAAAATAAATCCCGAAAACAACAATCGTCTCTTCTCGTGCAAATTTGAGCGTGCAATGGTCGTCACCAATCCCTGAGACTTTTCACGCGGAGGGGACTGGGTACTGCTAACAAACATCCACCAGAAATCTTTCCGGCAGACGGAAATCCTGAAATCGAGTCTCAGGACAGAATTAGGAGGCTGCCCTATGCGGGCAGCAAAAGTAATACAAAAACAGGCGATATTGCTTTAAACCACAAAAATGACCACACAAACATCAAATAACAGGACATAAGATTAAGACAAGAAGTCCTGAAGGTTTCAAAGACGGGCCTTTATGATTTGCCTAGCCCGTTTTTGTGTTGTATGTGTGACATGTTACAGTGAAACAGTGAAGAGCGCCCTGCCGTGGCCTCTCAACAAAGTTTTTGATTTATTTTTGACACCTTTTTGTCAACTTTCTAATGGCTTCCATTTAAACTAGCAAATCAAATTCCAAGAACTGTTGGAGGCGGAGACTGTGTGTCAATTGTCAGAACGCGAACGCGGAGCTTGACATCTCCGCCTCTCAGTTCTTGCATTTTGATTGGCCAGTTGTCCAAAAAGATGTCAAAAAGTTGTTAAAACTTTGTCGAGTTTGCAACGGTAGGGCGCTTTTCACCGTAATGCTGGGTGAAATTAGTGACCGGAAATTGACGCACGGCGTGTGTATTTTTCTTATCTGGGAGGGGTGGTTGGGGGCAGGGAGGGCCGGCAACGGGGAGTAAAAGGGGGAGGTCTACGGTATGAGGCAATTAAGGTGGCGGAATCGGGAAAAATAGGAAAAAATTTCCACAATATTGCGTAATATTATGCAATAGAAAAAGCACAAGAGGCGGGAACCAGGAGTACAGGATACGTTATACACCGTTCAAATTCCTTCGCTCCTCTAGCGAACGAAATATAGAACGCCCGCAATATGTCCATGTGGGACTTGACTGGTGTAATCAAGTAGCTTTGTGTTCCTCTCGAGGAGAAAACTTGGACACAAAATCATGTTTTACAATTTTTTTTTAACTTAACCGGGCTAAAAGCATCGGCCGTCAAGCGAGATCTTTCGAATAAAAAAACAATCCTGTTGAATTTTTCAATCAGAGTTGACTGTATTGGCAGATTTTCTGTGTGGCCATGGTGTCAAATGATGGAAAATGTATTTTATTTTGTAACAGGGTCAGGGTTTTAAATATTATGCAGCTCACCCCCTCCCATAATTACTGGGAATACCACAGGCTTCCCAAGTTCGTGATAATTTTTTTTTAATGAATACATTACTCTTGTTTATGTAAGCGCTCAGAGTGGAACGTGACTCTCTGAATTAAGCGGTGTTGTGTTTACAATGTCGGCCGTTGGCAATTTGAGCGCTCTATAAGCTTATGAAGGCTAGGACAGGAATGACAAAATCGTCCAAAAACGCCTAAAAACGCCTAAATAGCCCAAAAGCTACACAGAAACCAGACAAGGTGAGTTCATTTACTTCTTTTTATAAAAAATACGACAAAAATTTACCATATCGAAGGCTTAAATTAAACGCTGTTTCGATCGCCATACAACGTCTTATAGAGCGCTCAAATTGCCAACGGCCGACATTGTAACACAACACCGCTTAATTCAGAGAGTCACGTTCCACTCTGAGCGCTTACATAAACAAGAGTAATTTATTCATAAAAAAAAAAATTATCACGAACTTGGGAAGCCTGTGGGAATACCAGCCCTGAAAATCGTCATTTTTAGCCTAGACTGTGTTTTTCGTGTTCGTTCAGCTCTGCGTGGTTTTTGGAGAAAACTACAGACTGCTCGCAGTCTGTTATAAGCCTAGTGAAAGCAACATTTAATAGTTTTTCGGGTGAAACTTATGGACAGTGTTTGTTAATCAAGGACAACACTCCCAGCTCTAACCAACCCAATAATTTATTGCAGTAATTCACTGTCTATCTGTACTTGACAAGGAGCAACATATAAATTGATATTCTACGAAAAACACATAATACTTGATGAGCTACTTCTCAAATATGCACGTAGCTGTAAACATTGCCCTACACTCTGGCTAATTTGATTAACAATGATTAAGCCTGTGGCGCAGGCGGTTTGTGGGCGAGTGATGATGTATCTCGTTCGAGTGTTTAGCCGCCATTTTCTACCTGACCTCCACTCCCTTGTCCGTTGCTTTGTACTCGCCCCAACCCTCCAATGTTTCATAATCCAAGATGGCGGCTTATAAATACTCGATGGAATATTCAGCGCTGCGCTCGCTTCAAAATACGGGCTAAATTATTATGCTAGCTATATTGATCATACCAGCGCCACCCCTACTCAAAATATAGTCAAAACAAGTTCAAATACATGGAAATTGAATTTATTACTTTGCTGCTGAATCTAAGGCCTTGTTCACACTACTTATAAGGCTGAAGGATCCGTGTGTCCTCGGACTCCCATGCATGCACCTAAAAGAGTACATGAAAAAAAAAGCAATCATTAATATTTACATTTACATTTCCTAAAAATCCTCGCTTTCATGTTTTTGCAAAAGTTGAAAAAGCTTATAACTTCTCAAATAAGAATAATGGCCTTAAAACTAAACGGCTCATTTTGACATGAATATTTCTTGTCATTCAATGCCTTCTTTACTAATAGCTATTTCAATTTTTGACAACAAACATGAAAGTGAGGTTAGTTTAGGATGAGGTTTTTGAATTATCGTAGCTTTGCAGCCGTTAAACGAAAAACAATCAAACTCGCTTCATATTTTGAAATGCTTTTCAGTGTGATAACCACAATTTTTTTGAAACCTTAGCTAAACAAAAAATTGCAGGGCAGCTATTTAAGAATAAGGTGTATGATACTCAAGTTTTCTCACGTATTAGAACACGCTCCACGTATCAGACCACGTTTCTCGCATGTCAGATCACGTTTCTCACATATAAGATCACGTTCTGCATATCAGGAATATTCATTTTCGATTCAATGGTCTTCTCGGTAAAGCCGAGGTGATTGAGTGATATTTTTTATTTTTTTTTCTCTCACCTATACAATTCGTTGTTGGTGGAAGTCTTTGAAAACATTTCTTCCATTCTTTGTTTCCGGCTTTCTTTTACGTGTGAAGATCGCAGTCTACATGGTTATAAGGTGTGACAGGTCAGCACGACTCCTACAGTTCGTGACATATATTTTGTACATTTGCCGTTCTCTATTGAATTCGGTCTTCTGACCTACTTTGCTTCAAGTGTGTTTCTAACGGGCAGGATATGTTGTTATTATGAGAGGATTTTTGAAGAAGAATAGAGCCTTCGACTGTGTTCACTACAGTAGCAATTTTTAACAGGTCACGTTTGGTTTGCCCTGTAGAGTTTGACACCTCTGTAAATCTGGGCAGGATATGTTGTATTATGAGGAGGATTTTGAAGAAGAATAGAGCCTTCGACTGTGTTCACTACAGTAGCAATTTTTAAGAGGTCACGTTTTGGTTTGCCCTGTAGAGTTTTGACACCTCTGTAAATCTGGCGATGTTTTTGCTAGTTAAGTTTCGCTTTGGCCCATCTCTCTTGCAAGACTAAATTTTCTCTCTGGATAGACTGAATAATGAAATATTCCGTTGTAAGACGTTGATTTATTTCATTTATAGTCTTGCTGGGCCCAGCACAGTTGGCAAGATTTCGTTGTTTTGATCTCGATATTCTTGTCGGTCCAATTTCGTCACGACCAGAGATTTACTGTAGCTTGCAAGATCTAGAAGCTATTGCATCTGGAGAGGAGAGATATTCTTTTCCTGACGCTAAGGCTCATTTCTTGCATCTATTCAATCGGAGCGTTCTGTTTCTGAGGGCCTCTGTGGCGACCATCCTTTTCCGCTTCGCAGAACTTAAGGTGATTTTTTAGTATTGCCTTGCGCATCCTTACTGCTGCATGATTTCACACGTAATTTAGTCGCGCGCACATTAAGAAAATGGCGGCTTTTCCTTTACGGCTGAGCTCGCCAGAGAGATGAATCGTCGTTTTCTCGTAAACGAGTACGGTGACCTATCAATTTTTTCTCTTATTTTGAGTCTAGTAATCACCTTCTTTCTATAAAATAATATAGACTAATTTCTAATTGCAGAATAATAAATAATCACCGAAACGTGAACATAGCTAATAAAAACGTTTTCTGGAAGCTGATATTATAAGGAATTATGGGGTAATATACAAGGTCCGCCTGCTCCTAAACGAATACCGGGACCCCCCTTTTTTATTTCAAAATTTAAGTTCCCTTAAGATAAACAACCACTGAGGCAAAATTTGAATGAAAATCTATTGTAAGTTCTATTTCGATGGAATGACCTTAAAGGGGCTACGTCACGGATAGGCACATCTTGAAAAATTGGCAAATTTTTTCAAGCATGGCCATTCGCAATCCGTCTTAATCTTGTCCATCCTCAACCATCCTTGTTCCAGTTTGGTTTATTTTTAATGACTTAATATTGTGACATAGCTCCTTTAACCTCAAAGTCTGTGGCGATCCTGAGTTCGGCGCCATCTGAATGTCCGCAAGTCCTGTGATGCGGACAACAACACGAAGCCTTTCGGGAGGCATTCGTCAACTGCAAATCACTGCTCTCGTTCGAAATAAAACGGAGACTGCCCTATCTAACTTCTACGAGGTTCAGATGGAAAAAAATAGAAATTTGCGGCGAACCGTTCTGAGAAAAACTGAGTGACTACTTTCACACAAGATCGCGATCCAATATGGCGGCCGAGAGTCAGGAAACTCGTGCGAGCCAGTTCCCCATTTACCATGACAGCAAAAACTTGGCATGTACAAAGTTGATGATGTCTGGGACCGAATTTAGCGCTAAAAACAGTTGTTTGGCCCAGTTAGACTTCTCAGCCAATCAAAGGCAAGATTTTAATTCGATCAACAATTAATTGAAGACACCTTTCTACATTCCGTGCATTTCCGATGCATACCTCTTGCGTGAATCGTATCAGCTACAGCAATGGGAACAACTTGAACTACAGGGATCTTCAAATGTCTTGCAAATGTCTCTTGGCTCTCTGTCATCCCGACGTAACTCGAAAGGACTCTCCGGCATTGGTTCTAAAAATAAACGATTTTGGCGCCATCAAGAGGGCGTTATGGTTGAATATTAATGATACTGGATTAACGTTAAGGAAGAAATAAAATACAGTCGAACCCCGATTAAGCGGTCACCCTCAGGGAAATGGAAAGTTGGCTGCTTAATCGGGGTTGGCCGCTAAGACGGGATTTTCGTCATAAATTAGCATAAGGCGTGGTCTGCGTGGTATAAACGTCACTTTATCCGAATACAACATGCTTGGTATCTCCTACACAGCCGTTATTTGTGTCGTCACGCAACGCTTCTCCCCACTTGGAGGCTTGTGACAACTGTTGTTTTGAATGTTGTTTTATTGTTTTAATCATTCGTCACCTTCTATTTCGGACTCTTATCTGTCATCAGGTTTTTCAAAACAAAGGCCAAACTACGTGTATTAGATTCGTGGTGTCCGTTTAATCGGGGTAAAAACAATAGGAAAATCTTCATTGGGATGGCCAAAAGGTGGCCGCGGCCGTTTAATAGGGGTGGCCAGCTTAATAAGGGATTTATTTACAGTATTATACTGACAATAATTTCGGAGCTTTGATAACTGGCCGCTTAACCGGCCGGGGTGGCCGCTTAAAAGGTGACCGCTTAATCGGGGTTCAACTGTAGTAAAAAAATAGCGCCAAATACAGTAAATACCCACGTATAATATAAGAACCTAGTGGATTAAGCCTGTAGGCTAAAATTTGTTATTTAGACGACCCCCAACATATAAAAACCTGTTCTAGCCTAATATTGTTCTTATATTTGGAAAAATCATTAAAATTCTTTAAAATGGAAATGTCCTTCAAGGACCTGTTGTGGGTTTACAGTGAAGATGACGCTACCGTTGCCACTCGACAACGTTTTTGATTATTTTTTGACATCTTTTGCCGGACAACTTTGATGGTTTCCGTTTTGTGGCGCCACATTAGAACTAGACTAGAAACTAAAACCATCAAATTTCACGACTCCGCCTCCAACACTCCTTGGATTTTGATTGGTCAAGTCAAACGGAAACCCATCCGAAAGTCGTCCAAAAAGTTGTCAAAACTTTAAATCGAGGCTCGTTAAATCGGGGTTTCACTGTATTGTTCTTTATTTGGAAAAATCAGTTAAAATTCTTAAAATGGAAATGTCATACAAGGACCCGTTGTGGGTTTAAATAAATCAGAGGACCTCGAGCAGGGTCTGTGTTTGTTTGAAAATGTAGTCACAACAGGCATAATATACGTTTTGCGACACAGAATTATTGAATTGGTTTTTCTGACCAAGCATTCAAAAAACCTATTTAATAATAACCTGCCAAACATATAAAGAACCTTTTCAGGCTAACTTGGAAAAATGCTGGTTCTTATACGTGGGTGTTACTGTAGACTGCCCCCCCCCCCCGCCCCCCCTCCACAAAAAAAAAGAGAGCATGCGCTTCGTGTTTGGGGTAATTAATCTATTTGGGTATCCATCTATAAAATATTAACTAAAACTTCTAATTTTAAACTTTCATTAAATCTTCATTTATTTTTCCCAATTGATACCAAATCCACTAGTCCCCCATCACTTTTTTCCCTGTCATAACATCCTAAAATCATCAAAAAATTCTTCAAATTTCATCAGTGGGACCTTCCACTGCGAACATGTTCAAAGGACTAGGTCACTCAGTATTTTATGCTATGTCGAAGGCTTAGCTTAGCTTTTTTGGCGATTCTTCTCTCTTCGTTATTTACGAGCTCCAAACGTAAACTGCGAATTCAAGGCCAAAGAGGATTCCTGAACAATCCAGATCAACTTTATCCTTGTATTTACAAAATGAATTAATGGGGAGCTCTTCCTTTCTCATTTACCTCTGGCGCGCGCAAGTCGTGACGTCCACAGTCCACACCATCATAACTGCAAGTATGACAACACAAAGAGTCTCTCAATGATAAAATGGCACTTTTAAATCACAAAGTCCGGTAGAAATCTGAAAGAAAAATAAGGTTTTGAGTTTATCCCAACCAAATACTCTCAGATTAAATAATTAAGTTTTAAGATTCAAAGGAATTGCCATTTCGAATTAAATATGCTCCATTTACCTTCAGGCATGCGATAAGACCCTAATTTCGGATAGGAATTTGAAGGCACAATCATCTGACTCTAACAGCTGACTTATTTATTAGGCAAAATCTGTAAGATATTAAATGTTAATTTGCGATTTTTTGATAGTATTTTACGCGTGCGTCAAATATTTTGAACTCGTAGCCTTCTGAGGAGTCTAAATTTGCTTTTACAAAGTCTTTAGCTGGCAGTCATCAAGATCTTTCAACAAAGAGGCGATAGTTATATGCCTTTCAACCTGTAATTTGAAGAATATTGAAAGGAAATTCCACGTTTAAAATTACTGCCGTAAAAATGTTTTACCATTGGGGAGGATGTGTGAAGAAACTGTCCTATTTTTTGAAAATGAAACTATGGTCATAGTGTTCATCTTTTGTGTTGGCGTATGACAGAATGTGGAAGGTTGCCTTCTGACGAATTTCTGTTTTTCAAAACTCTACAACCCCAAGCTAAAGCCTGGTTGACACTTACGAACGCAAGCATAGTCGCAAGCAACATCGCAGTACGTTTTGATCATTTAGAGCGTCCATTTTTTTTAGCAAAGATGATGCTTTCTAATGATCCACACGTTAGCTGCGTCTCGTATGTGCTTGCGCTTATGCCTTGCGTCGTAGTGTGAACCAGGCCTAAGCCGTGGTTGACCTTACGACGCGAAGCATAAAGCGCAAGGCGAACATACGCAGACATCGTGTTGTCATTAGGCGCCATTGTTTGAGCAAAAGCTGCTAATGTCAACACGTTACTGCGTCTTCTTATGTTGCCTTGCGCTTATGCTTGCGTCGTAAGTGTGAACCAGGTCTAAAACTTTACTGGAGGGTGCGAGCCTCCTTATTATTTAGAGAGGAACGAACAATCGCTCCGTACACAAAAGAAGCTGTTCGTGGGGTCCGACGTTAAATGATTATCAAAGAGACTATCGCATAACATTCCGACACGATATCGATATAAAATATAAGGCAAGTTCCATCAGTAATGGGACTTTATATAATCGAACGAAAATCCTTTTGACGATATCGCTAAATGTCCTATGTCTTTAAATTTATTCGTAAATCACGCATAAATGTTTGAGTGTGTCGGCATGTCTTGTTTGTGAATCATATCGCGTGTACACACGAACATGTCCAAACTTGGCGTGTGAAATACATAATATACAAAATACAGAAAACTGAAAACTAAGCTGTGTTTAAAACATGCGACAAAGAAAAGCGAAATAAAAACAATAAGATCAGTAAGTAATTTTGGGGATTTGATTGAAGAAATTTTGTTTGCTCTGAGAATAGACCCGCTCATCGCGTAACACTCAATCTCAATCACGCGCGTGTGCGCGACTCCGATCTTTAACCTTTGCGTCAGTGTTATCCAGGAGTGCGTTCCTCTTGCCTCTTTGCTCGGGTGACTGTAGGGTTTATTTTTGTTAGGTTTTCTAGATGAAACTTGGTTCAATGAGGCAATTTTTAGAGGCGATTTGAGTACCACTTTGGGCAACATAACGGATTCGTTCAAAACGTCATCTTTGAGTGAAACTACAAATTTATGGCGCGCCCTGAAATCTGTCCGGAGGCCGGCAAGTTAGTAGTAAATTACGGGAAGTTATTTTGGACTATAAATTCGCGACTAACACGGCAACTCATGACAAACACTGTTATCAGTTAAAGGACCATAAACGTACATAGAGAAAGCAAACCTAAACAACAAGATTAGTAGAATGATGGAATAACAAACTCACTCGTTTATTCTTTGGTGATCGAGGCGATCTCGGAGTCGGGAACAGACTGTTAGAGGGGTTGATGCTATCTTATAGCTATATATGTCCATTCGGCTATTAATAAAGTTGGTCTGTTCTTATTGGCTGGGGATTAATCA
>MU825434.1:530526-594346 GCA_029204205.1 Desmophyllum pertusum | reverse complement strand
CCCCCACCCCCCCCCCCCCCCCCCCCCCCGGCCTCTTTCACTAGTGACAACCATCTTGTTTTCAAAGCATATTTCGAAACAGATAAAGGATATTAAACCTCATTAATACTCAGTTGACCTGTAACAGAGATTTCATAACAAATCACTGAACCCAACTAACTATTTGTTAACACCAACACGTAGAGAATAATTTACCTTGCAATGTTCATATTGCTTCAACAATACGAGTTTCTCATTTTGCTCTTTCATCGTATTGTACCCTATTCTTGAGGCCTAGACATTTTGGCCGCTTTATTTGTTTATAATTGGGAGAGTGTAAATTCGTGCAGAATGCCTTCGATAACTAAAATAGAAACCTCCGCAGCGGGATAATCTTGATAATATTAAACATGGCGCTTAATTTTAAAATATAGTCTACTAAACACAAAAGAGAAAAAATTCTAGAATTCGGCTTCCTTTAAAAAATCACTGAAACCCAACTAATTGTTTGTTAATCACAACACGTAGAGAATATGTTATAAAAGATGTGGTTATTGTTCATCGTGGTTCATTAAATAGATGCAGATGAACGTTTAATCATTTGTCTCACGATGGAGTCACTTTGAGATGTTGATCGCGACGTTTCGACTGCTTTACTGCTAGTCTTGCATGAGACGATGAGGTCGAAAGTTTATGTGTCGCTATATGTAGCACCTTGGTTCGTTGCTATTGATGCATTTTGATCCTCATTATTATTCCGACGTAGAGAATGATTTCCCTTGCAACTATTTTCATATGTGCCATATTTCTTTCAACTACACGAGTTTCTCATTTTGCTCATTCATCATATTCTAATCTGTTCTTGTGGGCATGTGAGAAATTTTGGCTGGTTTATTTGTTTAATTGGGAAGAGGGCACATTATTCGTGCAGAATGCCTTCGATGACTAAAATAGATACCCCCGAGGGATAATTGCTACCAAATGTGGCGCTTTATAGTCTACTAAACATAAAAGAGAAAACATTCTAGAATTCGGTTTCCTTTTGAGAACCCTCAAGTCCTTTGACCCGCGAAGAAGATGTCTAAGCAAATCACTGAACCTTACGTGTCCTGAGTTCTTTCAATCAATTAGTGTTATCAGAAAATTCAAACTAATAGACCAAGAAAAGCAGACTACGTTATCAATAACAGCACTTTACAATTTAATCTTTAGTGATTTTTGACCCGAGACGGAGATTTCTTAACAAATCAATGAACCCAATCAACCGATCACTGATAATGAACGAACTCCTGGAAAGCTATTAACAGCTAATTACTTTCTGAATGTCGTTAATTTCTTGTCATCCATTAGTGTTCTCATAACAACATATTATCCAGCCAATAAGAACAGACCACTTTATTGACAGCCGAATGGGTGATGGATATATAGTTTATTAGAGAAATCAGCCATCTATCAGTCTGCTCTGAAACTCCGAGATCGCTCGATCACCAAATAATAAAGGTGAGTTGTTATTCTATCATCATGCTACTAGCCTTGTCTTGTTGTTTAGGTTTCCTTCTTTATGTATGATCTGATCATTTCAATGATAACAGTGTTAATCATGAGTTGCCGTGTTAGCGATGAATTTATATCCAAAATAACTGTCCGTAATTTTAATGACTTGCCGTCCGACAGATTTTAGATTCAACTAAAAGCGGCGAGATTTTTAGTTTCACTCAAAGATGACAATAATTAAATGAATGCCTTGTTGCCCAAAGTGGACTAAAATCGCCAAAATTTGCCTCATTGACCAAGTTTATCTAGAGACCTGAGAAAAAATCTGCAATCACACGAGCAAAGAGGAAAAGGAGTAGTGATTTCTGGTAGACTACTTTCAGTCCGCCTTTTCTCTTAGGATCGTAGAGCGTTTATCCCCGCGAAAAAAAGCTCAAAATGGCGGTATGGACCCAGATTATTTCGAGAGAGAAAATAGACTGCAAGCAGTCTAGATTTCTGGATAAAACTGACGCACATGCTGCTAAAGATCGAGTCGCGCGCGCGTGAGTTGAGTTGTTACGCATGAGCCTGTCTATTCTCTGTGCAAAGCAATTTGCTCCCGAAACTTTTCAAGATCGTTATTTTTTTTATTTCGCTTTTCTATGTCCATGTCTTAAACACAGCCCAGTTTTCAGCTCTCTGTATTTTCTATTTTCCTTCACACGCAAAGTTTGCAAATGTTCGTGTGTTACGGCGATATGATCACAAACAAGACATGCAAACACACTCAAAAAATGTATGCGTGATTTACGAATAAATTTCAAGTACATAGGACAATTTGCGATATCGTAAACAGGATTTTGTTCGATTATATAAAGTCCCTTACTGTGGAACTTGTTTTGTATTTTATATCGATATCGTGACGGAATGTTCGGAGAGTTTTGATAATCATTTAATGTCGAATGAACAGCTTATTTTGTGTACAGGTTTGTTCGTCCTCTCTAATTAATAAGGAGGCTCTCAGTAAAATTGAACCAGAAATTCGACCAGGAGGCAACTTTCGATTTCTGTCATACGCACCACCGTGATGACATATGGCCATAGTTACATTTTTCACTGATCCATTGTTTTCGGAAAGGCAGTTCAATCAACATTTTGCGCATAATTTTGACGTGAATTTCCTACGTTTGCCTCGTTACGTATGATCTGGTCATTTCACTGAAAATAGTGTTCATCACGAGTTGCCCCGTTAGTCGTGAATTTATATCCAAGATAATTTCCCGTAATTTTACTGACTTGCGCTGCCAACCAACTCTAAAAATCTACAGTGGTGCGCCAGACATTTGTAGTTTCACTGCCTTGTCACCTTATATGGTACCCAATGTCGACTAAAATCGCCAAAAGTGTTACGCATGAGCTGTCCATTCTCAGAGCAAACAATTTTCTCCCCGAACCTTTCCTGATCCTTATTTGTTAATTTCGCCGTTTCTTTGCGCATATTTTAAACACAGCTTGGTTTTCAGTTCGGGCCAAAATTGGAAATTGTCGTGAAGCAAGCACTGACAATTAATATGTATAGGAAATCGTATGAACGCGAGTGCAATTCGTGATTTATGGGCACGAGTGATGTTTTGAAAGTTCTCAAAATTGCACGAGCCTTTAGGCGAGTGCAATTTGAGAACTTTCAAAACATCACGAGTGACCATAAAACACTAATTGCACGAGCAGTTCATACGATTTTTTTGGTTTATAATATTCTCAACAAAATTTTACTGCGGCCATCAAGGCTACTCTGCACACGAAACGCTTCACTAGTTTCCAGAGTGTTCACATGTTTTATTTTGAACGCGCAGGCAAACCAAGCGTGAACTTTTTGAAAGAATTACAGTACTATAGTTTAGAAAATATTTACTTGAAAGCTTATTTCAATGCCATTTAAACGGCAAAAAACGTCTCTACTTGTCCGGTACCGTTTTATCACAATTCCGTATTGCACTCTATAACCTATTTATGCACCCGTCATTGACCAATCAGAAGCTGCATATTTTGTTGAGTATATTATAATACAATGTATCACGCGATTTGATCACAAAAAAGACAAGTCGACGCACTTAAAATTATTTGTTTGATTTACGAATAAATTTCGAGTACATTTGCGATATCGTAAAACAGGATTTAGTCTGATTATAAGTGATTTACTGTGGACATACCGTAAAAGCTCTATTAAGCCCTCGGGGGGCTTATTTAATTTCAGGCCTCAAGAAGGGGGGCTTATTAGAGAGGGGAGCTTAATAGAGAGGGGGGGCTTATTTCAAATCATACATTTTCAAGAAAAATTCACATTAATTTTTCAAACTTTACTATTACACCACTAACTAAAACAGAACAAGAAATGGGTTATGTATGACCGTCTTTCAAAAGAAACGTCATTTATACCCTAACTCGACGATAGTTCTGGAAATTAAAGACCACGTTTCAATATAAAGTGACTAAAACGCCAGAAAATATTGCTGAAAAGTCATTTACATCAGCCTGACGGAAAGAGGGAGGGGGGGGGGGGGGGGGGTGGGGGGGGGGGGGGAGGGGGGGAGCTTAATATAGAGGGTGGGCTTATTACAAAATTTGACTTCCAAACGGGGGGCTTATTAGATACGGGGGGCTTAATAGAGAGGGGGGATAAATAGAGCTTTTACGTACTTACTTATTGTATTTTAACGTCGAATGAACAGCTTATTTTGTGTACAGGCTTGTTCGTCCTCTCTAATTAATAAGAAGGCTCGCAGTAAAGTTTTTAGCCTTGGGGTGAGAGTTTTGAAAACAAAAATTCGCTCAGAAGGCAAACTGCGATTTCTGTCATATATGATAACAAATGACTATAGCTTTACACTTTTTCACTGGTTTCCGAAACTTTGTGTCCATTTTAAATATTTCGAAGTTTCGGTAAGACAGTTTCTAATTAGTAAAACAGTGAAAAACATTTTGCACATGATTTTGACGTAAATTTCCTACAATTTCCTTCAATATTCTTCAATACATTGAAGGTATAACTATCGCCTCTTTGTTGAAAGATCTTTGATGACTGTAAAGACTTTGTAAAGCAAATTTAGCTCCTCAGAATCCTACGAGTACAAAATATTTGACGTACGGTAAAACACTATCAATAAAATCACCTTATAATATACTCAACAAAATATGCAGCTTCTGATTGGTCAATGACGGGTGCATAAATAGGTTATAGAGTGCAATACGGAATTGTGATAAACGGTACCGGACAAGTAGAGACGTTTTTGCCGTTTAATGGCATTGAAATAAGCTTTCAAGTAAATATTTTCTAAACTATAGTACTGTAATTCTTTCAAAAAGTTCACGCTTGGTTTGCCTGCGCGTTCAAATAAAACATGTGAACACTCTGGAAACTAGTGAAGCGTTTCGTGTGCAGAGTAGCGTGATGGCCGCAGTAAAATTTGTTGAGAATATTATAAACAAAAAATCGTATGAACTGCTCGTGCAATTAGTGTTTTATGGTCACTCGTGATGTTTTGAAAGTTCTCAAATTGCACTCGCCTAAAGGCTCGTGCAATTTTGAGAACTTTCAAAACATCACTCGTGCCCATAAATCACGAATTGCACTCGCGTTCATACGATTTCCTATACAAATTAGCATTTTAAAATATCTTACAGATTTTGCTAAAAAATATAGAAAATTCCTATCGGGTAACGTAGGCTGAAATTGGGAATATTTTTATTTGAAATGGAATTCCTTTGAATCTTAAAACTTTTAAAATTATTTAATCTGAGATATTTGGTTGGGATACAACTCAAACCTTATTTGTCTTTCAGATTTCTACCCTGATCTGATCAAGTGCCATTTTTTGATATCATCATGAGGACTCTTGGTGTTGTCATACTTGCAGTTATGATGGTGACTGTGACGTCACGTTTTGTGCGCAGAGGTGAGTGAGAAGGGATGGTATGCTTCCAAAAATAAATCATCCAAAAGCTCATTAATTCATTTTGTAAATTAAGGGTAAAGTTGATCTGGATTGTTCAGGAATCCTCTTTGTACATGAATTCACAATTTGGAGTTCGTAAATAACGAAGAGAGAAGAATCACAAAAAAATCTAAGCCTTCAACATGGCGTGATTTTTGCGTGACTAAGTCCCTTGAACATGTTCGCAGTGACCTTTTCTAGCTGACCTTTTTTGTACCCAAAGCGACATTTTTCTTTTTCCGAAAACAAAAGGCATTAATTTTCCTACATTAACCCTATCCTGCCTGGGGGGGGGGGGGGGGGGGGGGGGGGGGGGGGGGCAGAAAGTGCCCGCGCTGACTTCAAATGTATCGTACTTAAAGAGCATTCAAGCAATCATAGCCAAACCTTATGAATTTTCCTAAACATTATCTGGGAACATTTTGGTGTGTCAATATTTTGATCACGTGACTTGATGTTTCCATGGCAACCAAGTTTTGACAGGCCGTTTTAGCCAAATTTGGTATTTTCAGCTTAATTTTCAGTTTTCATGAGATTTCAGCTTTCTACGAATAATTTCCTCCAAAATCTTTGCAATTATTGCATCCTTATATTGTTTTAGATGTTTTCAAATCAAATTTGGTGATTTTCTGACATTTCTGAAAAATTTAAAAATCCAAGATGGCGGATCCAAGATGGCGAATATTTTTAAAGTATATAATATAATAACAATAGTATCATTAACATACAGCCATAACGCCCAGTTAATGACACAAAAATCGTTATTTTAGTTTTAAGAGCGCCACCGTATCCCGGTGGATTCCGTGGCGGTGGATTCGGTCTACATAACAGAGAGCCATCGCCGTATGGTCGAGGTCTGGATGACAAAGATCCATCACCGTATGGTCGAGGTCTGGATGACAAAGATCCATCACCGTATGGTCGAGATCTGGATGACAAAGATCCATCACCGTATGGTCGAGGTCTGGATGACAAAGATCCATCACCGCATGGTCGAGATCTGGATGACAAAGATCCATCACCGTATGGTCGAGGTCTGGATGACAAAGATCCATCACCGCATGGTCGAGATCTGGATGACAAAGATCCATCACCGTATGGTCGAGGTCTGGATGACAGACCACCTTTGTATGGTGGATACGGTGGCGGTCTGCATAACAGAGAGCCATCACCGTATGGTCGAGATCTGGATGACAAAGATCCATCACCGCATGGTCGAGATCTGGATGACAAAGATCCATCACCGTATGGTCGAGGTCTGGATGACAAAGACCCAGGACTGTATGGTCCTTCAACATAAGTGTGAACACGACCTTATTTGGAGCATAAACACAGCCTTATAAGTAGTGTGAACACGGTCTTATATTTAGCCACAAATAGTCACTCGATTTTCATATTTTTGAGTAGGCGTGGTGCTGGTGTGAGGAATATAAGAATATAACTAGCGAAAATAGTTAAGCCATGTGACAAACATAGTGTCATCAAATTAGCCAGGGTGTAGGGTAAAGTTGCAGCTACGTGCATATTCGAGACGTAGCTCATCAAGAATTCCGTGTTTTTCGTAGAATATCCATTTTCAATAGGGAGTTTAAGCAAATCGCTACGGCTCGCGCTACTACGGCTACCGGAAGTCAATTTCTCAAAAAATGAGACACTGCGCATGTCAGTCGGTTCTGTCCAGCCGTAGCGTGAAATTTGACTACGTGAGTCGAGAGGTTTTGCCGTAGTGGCTAGTACGTCGGGTTATTTCGCTTCTCCATCCTTTTCCAATGGATTTCTCAGCATTTTAAGCGTTCCAACAGATTTTATATCCTTTGAAGTCAATTTCGGTCGAACATTTCGTCAAGTTTGCTCTCGTACGCTTGTAATTTACGAATAGGTTTGATGAAGGTGTCATCGGCATGCGAAGAGAAATAATCGTATTGAGCACCAAGTGTTTTTTTCGGTGAAAGCTTGCTTTGAGAGTTTAGTGGATACGATACGCGCTCTGCATCGGTGAGTACTGGTATATTTTTGTTATTCACACGAAATTCGTTGAGATATTCCTCATCTTCAGCTTACATTTCAATGCATCGATCAAAAAGATTAATTATCTTGTTCAGTCATGTACAAAGTGTATGGCAGCTTTCCAGCTTTCGTTCAGAAATAATCGATTGGTCCTAGAAAAACAAAGGAAACCCATCTTCCTTTAAGCGAAGGCATTCAGTTGTGAAAAACTAAATAAAAGAGACTTTCAACACTGTTTCAACTCTTTATTCGTATTTCACTTTGGCTTACACTTGAAATTTGGCAGACCGCCGGACGTACTCTCCCCAGATCTCTTCGGTTACTGTAGCCGTAGTAGGGCCAGCCGTAGCGATTTGCTTAAACTCCCTAACGTTACTGCTCTCTCCTCCGCAGAGGCTCAATGGGGTTTTAGGAGAAATCCGCTGAACGTGGTGTGTGCAGGCGCAAGTAACTGACGGATCAACGAAGCGGCGAGCCTCTGCCAGATTTGTGTCGTTTTCTTGTACATCTTTGTCGTTTTCTTGTACATTGGACGATTTCTCAGCCCTCGCTAAATTTGACAGCTTGAAACTTGGCAAAAATCAGCGCTAGGTATGTTGCTACAGTTAGCGATCGTTATTTTTAAGACGAGGTTTCATATTTACTAAAAAAAAGCCAAAATGTTGGTCTCCGAATCGATCGCGAAGTCCCTCCTGAAACCCGTGGGGGGTGGTCTTGCAAGTGTGTTATTCTTTGGAAACAATGGCGGAAGAGCTTGACTTTTCGCTCCAAGAGATGTCTCTTGACGGTAAATGTTCTTCTTGTATTTCGTGTTTTTGGTCTTAAATTCCTGCTGGTTGCATTTAGTTTAATTTTAGCGTTTAGTTTAACTTAATGAGCTTACAGCTTTTGGTTTGAATCGCAAGTTTTGCACTCGACGTTTTAAACACGTAGAGATTAATAAACACATTTCATAGCCGGAAAACTAAGCTTACTTGTTCTCTTTTCTTTTGGGACAGAATTAATAGGTTGTTGAGAGTTTCAGTCGCCGGGGAATCCTTTGCTTCCTGAATTTCTTGATCGCCACATGGCGGGTCTCGAGAATGTTGAATTCTGTAGATCAACCCGTCAGAATACAACAAAACATATTCAGATTTCCATGCATTTAAAGTTTTAGTTCTCTACTTGTACATCGCGTATAAACTTCCGAACAGATTCTGATGCAGCCGCCATTTTACTGACATACGGCAGTTATACATACACCACCGTACCCCCGGTGAGGAACACTGATAAAAAGTTGCCTCCCCCGGATGGCGGCCATATTGGGTGTGGTATCTGGCAGAGGCTCCCGCCGTCGCTCTTTCCGGGTTTCTCGCGCCTGCACTCACTTCGTTCAGCTGATTCTCCCATATATGAGCCTCTGTGGAGGAGAGAGATGTTACTGCTTGTCAATCACGGCAAATAGACGGTGAATTACTGCAATAAATTATTGGGCTGGTTAGATCTGAAATGTTGTCTTTGATTAACAAACACTGAGCTTATGGAAATTGTTGTTTTTTAAGGCATGTAATAGGCTGCGAGCAGTCTGATTTTTCTTCAAAAACCACGTAAAGCTGAGCAAACCCCCAAAACACAGTCTAGGCATATAATGACGATTTCCCGGGGGTGGCATTCCCAGCAATTATGGGAGGGGTGGGCCGCACAGTTTTCAAATCCCTGCAGACCTTTTCCTAAACAAAAACCTTTCTCCATCATAACCATTTGACACCTTGGACAGTCAATTGCCCATTCCAAAGTTCAAATGGAGACTTTTATTTAAACTCGGAGTTTATTCGGGCGTAACAAAAACGTCAACAAGACAATACGTCACCAACTTCGTCTCTCTTAAAACTTTGATACAAAGAAGTAGTCATGGTAAATGCGGTACATAGTGGATTGTAGAGTGTGGACTGAAAATTGAACTGACATACCTGGTTGGCTCGTGAACATAAATACTAGCAGTTAAAGACTCCACCCTGCGCCACAAAACGGTATCTGACCTCGGTGACCCAGCCCTCTTTTGAAAACTGTGATATAGTATGGGATAACCTATCAAAAGGTCTTGCAATCAGATCACAGATTACAGAATAGGGCTGGAAGGGTTATTTTAAAAGCCGACAATGATGTAAGCTCAAGGGATGTCTTAGATAAGCTTGCATTGGATGGTCTGATTACAAAAATCAAAGAGCTAAGCATAAAACCATACTAGGGCACTCGTTACAACCTTAGGAACAGTGACTTCGAAATTCCACGATTTAATACTATAGGTTATGGTAAACACACACTTAGGTATCAAGGACCATATATCTGGTCGAAATTAGGAAACAGTATGCGTGAACTACCAAGCCTTAGCTCGTTTAAAGCTAACATCCGTAGCGTTGACCTGGCCAGCCTAGTGGAAGACAGCGGCAACTGCTGCAACCTTTGTAGCATGTGATTATTTAAGATTATTTATATTTTAATAAGCATTTTCTCATTATGTGATCTTAATATTTAAAATTTTAATGTATTAAGTTTATTTAGCTCAATTATTACTGTTATAATGTACATAGGTTTTTTTTATTAGAATCATAATTACTTTGTAGTAGGTGTCCCCAATTAGCTCTATGAGCTAAACACATTGACACATTAATAAAGATATTATTATTATTATTATTACTAAAATTGTAACGGGCGAGGCCCCAGCTTATTTAACTGATAAGTTTTCCTAAGGGAGGGTGGAGCCGGGAGTAAATTGGGCGGAAACTCTAGCAGAGAGGACGGGAATCAGGATTTCGAGAGAAATAGGAAAAGATTTTGCATCATTGCGTAAATATATTTGCAATAGAAAAAGCACAAACAAGCGGGAACAACAACGGAAGGGGTGGTAACCGGTATACAAGATACGGGAAACAGGAACTTCTGACGCCCTGTCTGACACAAAAAAGTGGACGTTATAACGAAGTACGTAGTTTCCACTGTAGTTTCAAATTTAGAATTTTGTTTACGTCACGCGAAACCAATCTATATGGCCAAGAGAAAATATGGCCATTTTTTTAACCTCTCCAGAGGACGGTCTTTAACTAGAGATTTCCATCTCTGGTACTGTGTCTTTCTCCATCAGATTCACGTTTAGGCTATTTTTAGACTATTTTCCCGCGAACCAGTAGCCAATCACATTGAATCATTTTTAATGCGCGCGCTATACAGAGCCAGCAACTTTCCATAAAGAAAAGAAAAGAAAAGTGAAAAAAGCAAAAAGTGTTTACAACTACAGGTAGTATTACTTTTTGTAAAACTATAAATCGACTGAATGATTTTTCAGTTAGATCTAAATGAAGAATGATTTGTATGACAAGGGCGGCAAAATGTCTGTCGGGGTTAGCAATTTGGATGAAAACTGGAAGAAAGCAAGACAATGCATTTTCCCAAACAATAGCAATAGCATTATTGTGCTTCGCTCGAACTTTTCATTTTTTGTTCCCGGAATGATGGCGTACAATGCATTGCTTTAGCTTAAAATGGGAAGATCCGAAATAATATAATTTTCTCCAAAAATGGCCGCCGCAAATTTAGTGACCTGAAAGACCACCTCTCGTTTGGTAAGGAATACCTTTGTCAAGTATCAATGCATAGATGTGTCCACTAGCGCGCTTGAATATGGAGGGAAAGTTCAGAGCATACTTCACTTTGTCTTTCAATTTACATATATATAAAAAGTATTTTAATAAATAGACTCCTTCCAGCGGCTAGAAAATCTGAGGATAATGCCAGATAATTTTTCCCGGTTTCAAAATTTGCGTCAGTATGAACAGGACCAATACGGTTATACGTTTGTGCAATACCATGTTTTATTATGTAAAGCACATTCAAAAAAGTACAAAACCTTGTGTCTATACAAAAAGTTCTATATACACGAGGTTCGAGTAATTTATTTACAACTACAGCTAATGTAAAACCCGGGCCAAACGAGGATGAGAGTTGCCGAGAGTTCAAACTCTCGCTCTCGTTTGGCCTGAAACTCTCATGTGCTCTCGGTGACTCGCATGCGCTCTCATCGAATTTGAATCTGCTCAATTTTTTTTGAGAGTCGTCGAGAGTTTTATCTCGTTTGGCCCACGCTTCATGGTAGTCAAGGAGAGTTGAATAAAACTCTCGTGAGAGCTAACTCTCAGCAACTCTCATCCTCATTTGGAAAACCCAGGCTTTTAAAATAGATTTCCGTATACCGAAAACTAATTGAACTCGGGCTTCCGTCGGTGTAACAAGTACCGCATTTGGCAAATCTTCGTTAAGTACTCGACGAGTTTCCGATTCTTATTATCCAATCAGAAAACAGCACGACCAATCCGTAAGTTGTCACGTGAGATTGTAACATACATCATGTTACTTACATATAGCAACATCCCACTGAAAAGCGCGGGCTCAATTAATTCTGGGTTACTTCTCATTCGATTCTCATTGCTGTAGTATTCGGTTAAAGGAGTGAGCAGCGTACTGATTAATGTACAGTACCGAAATAGACGCCCACAATAAATCACTAAGTCCTTGTAGACTTGTTAAATACTCTTCAGTAAAAGCGCCCACAAAACGGCAAGTTTATAAATAGGTATCAGAATAGGTATCTCCAGAGACATTGTACATATATTAAATAAACAAACATGCTTGTCGACTGTTATGTACCACTCACGTGAATATTCAGGTAAAATTTTGAGATTTCCTAACTACAGTTCAAGTAATAACGTAAGGTGTTCAGTGGTATGTATCACAGTTCGTTTTATAAATACCTATATTGCTATTGTATTATTTTTCTTCAGCTACCATTTTTCCTTTCACGCATTTTTCTAATTTAAATATGTTTATATCATCATCATCATTTATCTAATGCGATAAAAGGGACTTTTTGGCCATCCTACATGAAGTCGCATTTACTTATAAGTTATCCAAGACAACTACTATTTGTTGATAGCTCATCAGAACGAAGACAAGGAAAGCTACATGTATTGCACTGGTAGTCACGTAACCTATTGCGGTCCAATTGGCCGAAATTGAGCTAAGGCCCCATTGATCGCGACCGACTTCGAGTTCAAGTCATTGCGTCTTCCCTAACTCGCCCTGACCGAGAAGCTCACTCAAATATCAGCAAGAGAGGATGGTCTAGGAGAAGTATTCCCCATGTGAGATGATAATTTTTGAAATCTATTAATAGTTTCGTACCATGTTGTGAAAGTTATTTTTATTTCCTTCTGATCGAGGCTGCGACATCACGTTACTCGAATTGACCAATCAGGTAGCGCTCTTACAGCAGAGCCCAAAAGTGCGACAACTTTTAATTAATTCACATTCTTTCGTGCGCGTATACTATCCAATCAGAAGCCGAGGGTAGCTATTCTTCGGCTTCTGATTGGATAGTCTGCACGCACGAAAGAATGTGAATTAATTCAAAAGTGGTCACACTTTAGGGCTTCTTGCTGTAAAATAGCTCAGCTATGGACTGAAAATCGTCATTAAAAGAGACCCATGTATGGGGTAGATCATCCTCTCTTAATCTCAGCCAATCCGCATTCGAGGCTAAAAAGTCCTGTTTTATCAAATGTTTCATTTTGCAGTGCGATAACGATCAGCATTAAGGTAGACTTCTAAACGGGAGCACGCCGTGCTTAGAAAGGGATTGCTTTGAATTTTATATTACATCTTCGACTACCGGTTTGACTTTTGAATGAGTTTGGACGATAAAAAGTTTAAACTCTTGGAGGAAGTCTTGATTCTGGGACCTCATCTGGTTCCAAATCTCCCAAGAGACTGTCTGATATCTTCCCTCTCAAACGGCCGGTATGCTGCAAGAACGAAGACGAAAAACATACATTGCCTCATCGTATAATAAGCTTATGTTTATATAACGACACACCGAAAGGTATTATGGGTGGTGGTAGTTCACCGTTGCTTGAGAAACCATGAACACATTGTATAATATTATATATTTTCCCGTTTTGAAAAACAACAAAAGTAGGTTATGTAAAGGACATTTTAAAATTTCATTTATTATATCCCAGACTACCTTTCGGTATTGTCGCATACGCTGTTTACACTTCTGTAGGACAACCTCTATCCATTCGAGAAAGGTTGTCCTATATGTATATGAAATTGTGTTCAAAATGTGCGACACTGTAAACAACAACAACTCATCTAGGACCTCGTTCAGTAGTTTACAAGCAAAAGTAATTTTCATAAGCTCATGCTAATGCGAGGCTCTTCCCTCGATAAACAAAAAACAAAAGACAACTTATTAGGGTAAGGGCCTCCACAGACTAGAGAGATAGTTGTCGATAACTATTTAGATGTCGATCATAAAAAGCTGTCGATAACAAAAAAGCCAGTGTGCGAAGCTAGTTGTCGATAACTCAGTAAGGCCCTTAGTTATCGATAGCTAGCTTCACACACTGGCTTTTTTGTTATCGACAGCTTTTTATGATCGACAACTTAATAGTTGTCGACAACTATCTCTCTAGTCTGTGGAGGCCCTAAGTGCGGCCATTTGTAATCAGTAATTATAGTTTCAAAACGTACATCTGTGTTAGTTAGCGATGAGAGAAACGACACATTTTATCAAGTAGAATAATGAGACTCGCGTGCTGAAGTACTTACAGTTTTTGGTCGTTGCATTTTCGGAGGAGGTGAATACGAGCCACTCACTAAAATATTCAAAAAGAGCAGAAATCAGAGCTTGTATAAAAGACACAAAATATATTTGTTCAGTACAATCGACTAACAGTATTGCTCCTTTGTTTTTTCTAAATTCCAGATGGAAACAACGACATCAGCAAAGCTCGCGCTCTAGTAATAGTATGTCACGATATATTAGGTCACTTTTTTGCGTTGTACGAGAGCTTGCTCGCAGGCTACCATTCGACAAAATGTTTGATTAATTTTTGACAATTTTTTGACAAATTTCGGATGGCTTTCGTTTAACTGGCCAATCACAATGTAACAACTATGTGAGGCGGAGTTGCCAAGCTTCACGTTCGCGTTCTGACAATAGACAATATTCGTATTCTCACGGTTGGACTGGAACTAGCTTGCAATCGAGACTCATGCGGGGGAATCGTTTCAAATGCAAATATTTTTTATCGATATTCCCCCACATGGGCCTCGATTGGAAGCTAGTCAATAAACCAAATGGGAACAAGGATGGTTAAGATTGGGGAAGATTAAAACGGATTACGAACGTTGAACTTGAAAAATTGAGGCTAAAATTTTCAAGACGCGCCATCCGTGACGTAGCTCCTTTGAGTGTCAGTATAAAAATTGTGTGATTTTGCGTGTTAGCGTGACTGAGTCGAGGCAAATCCCTGACTTACCAGGGTCCGGTGTGGTAACTTGTCTTTGCGGAAACATCACAGGAGGGGGCCAGAAGCCGCCACCAGCGATCGGCTGCACCACGTTGACGGGCTTAGTCGGACGGGCAGCCACGGCCGGGACAAAGAGCGGGGACGCAGCGTACGTGTCAGGTACCGTCCTGTACGAGGATAAGGGCCGCTTGTCTGTCCGGGACGCGGATCTGGAGCCTAAAATAAATGAATACCAAGGCATAAGACATTTCGTTTAATATTAGTTTGAGAATTCGGTGGTACATCAAAACTACAGGTACAGTCTCCTTAGCAGCCTTCGCAGCCGTTATTTAGGTTGGCACACAACACTTCTTCTCACTAACTAGTGGCTTGGTCATGCGCGTTTTCCCGATTTAGCCTGCGAGCAAGCTCTCTTGGGGTTTTGGGGGTACTCCACCCCCCACCCCCGAAAACCCCAAGAGAGCTTGCTCGCAGGCTAGCGCCGATTACGTGTATTTGCTTCGAGTTCTCATTGGTTCGTTCTGTTGTTTACGTCTGTTGTGATTGGCCATTGCAATTGCTTTGGTTTTTGTTTCACGACACTCGATTGTTAACCCGCTCGAATGTATTGATGATACACAGAGTATGGAAAATCGACAATTTTTTCCTCTCTTAAAATGCCTTGGTTATGGCATTTAGCTCATAAACAATAGCTCCTTTAACTGTATAAATGTTCCTAGTGTGACCTACCTGCACCGGAGCCTGGTCTTGAAAGACCACTGGTCAGATGTTGCTCGTATTCATAAATCTGAAGGAAAGAGAAAAGCGATAAATATAAAAACAAAACAGCATCATACTTGTCATAAGATATCAATGCAAGGTATGTTTACCGAGCTGGAGCGGGGTGTTTCTTAGGTTAAGGTTAATAAAGTCTGTCTGACTACAAGCCAGATAGCTCATCAGGCCGGAGCAGGAGTATCACTATTCTCCTGAATGGGATACTAGTCCATGGCAGGTAACTCCCAAGCATTATTGTCAGGTTTTCATGATTATTCACCGGTACCCATTTATACTCCTGGGTGAAAAGAGACACTGTAAGAGTAAAGTGTCTTGCCCAAGAACACAACACACTACTAGCAAAAATAAATACAATTGTGAAGACCAGTAGGAAGACTTTGTAAGTTAACCCTTTCACTTCCAAGAGTGCTAAGCTCAAACCTGAGGAAAATATCTTGAATTTAATTTTGAAAAATTGTCAAAAACAACAACAACCACTTGCAAGTACTGCTCAATAGCTTTCATTTGAATGGTCACACACTAGGGTTTCATCCACAGACTCAAAAGTTAGAACCACCTTGTACAGCATAATAAACAGTACCACATGAAAGTACTGCTCAATAGCTTTCATTTGAATGGTCACACACTAGGGTTTCATTCACAGACTCAAAAGTTACAGCCACATTTATTGACTCCAGGTTTGACTCTGGGAGTGAAAGGATTTTAATATTTAGAGCTCACCTGTCTTTGTAGATCCTCTACGCGTTCAAAAGCATCGAGTTTCAAGTGTCGCTCATGATCCAATTGTAGCATCATTTGTTTCAAAGCCTGGAGAATGCAAACATTCGGAACATATAATTAGCTACTACATTTTAAAATTCATAATAGAGCGCTTTGCCATGACTTTCGAAAGTACCGTAAAATTCCGATACGCCACCCACATCTCAGACGCAAAACTCCTTCCGATAATGTTGCAAACGTTTTCCTGTTTCTCCCGTTTCCCACCACCTTGGGAATCCCGCTTCCCGCCCTTTCTTCTCCCGACGTCCCGCCCCCTTTACTCCCGGGTTCCCATCCCCTGTCCCCCCCACCCCCTGCCCCCCACCCCCTGTCCCCCCATCCCCCACCCCCTGTCCCCCACCCCCTGTCCCCCCACCCCTGTCCCCCACCCCATGTCCCCCCACCCCTGTCCCCCACACCCCTATCCCCACCCCTTATAGTATTGTAGTATAGTGTAAACAATCCATCTCTCTTCACCTAGCATATCAAACTCACTGTACCTTCTTTGATTGCTCCTGGGAGAAAAGGTTTCTTCGCTGATCTCTGTCCAGGTTTTCTGGATAAAAAAGCAAAACGACTTAGGTACAATACTATAATCAATAAAACAAACAAACAAACAACAAACAGAGTAGAGCTTTCACAATTCCCTTACGAGTAAGAAGACGAAGCTGCATTTCTTTCTCCTCCAGATCTGCAATCTAGAAACAAAAGGAAAACAATTTTATTTTTTAAACTAATAATGAAATTAGTTGTGAATCGTTTCCGGAGGAAATCCTTGAGAATAGCGTAAAATTGTACAACGATAGATGAGCACTAAAGCCTGGTTTTCACTAGCGACGCAAGCACAAGCGCCACATGTACGCAGACGCAGTAACGTGTTGATTTGCCTTAAACAAAAGGCACAATGATCAACACATTACTGCGTCTGCGTATGTTGCTTGCGCTGTGCTTGCGTCGCTAGTGAAAACCAGGCTTAAAGACCTGGTCAAACGGAGTCGCAAGTAGACACAATTTTGTCGACTTGCGCGTTCGTTTGACCAGTACCTGTTCGCACTTGCGTTAAACTTGCGTTCACTTTGATCGGCATCAAATTTGCATCCAAGTCGACGCAAGTTTGTAACCGTTTGACCACCCAGGAGCCAGCCTGTAGCATGAAATGACTTTTTTTAGCAGCTTGCGTTTAATAACTTGCGACACGCAACGCAAGTCTGTACGCGACTCCGTTTAGCCAGGGCTCAAGAACACAAAAGCAGATCAAATAAGGAGGATCGGGCGGGACCTCTCCTAAGCATTTAGCTGTTCTTTATAGACCAGAATATATAATTCGCTGTGTCACGACCACAAAAATGGCAGAGAATGTGCCAGAGTGGGGAGGGTGGGGAGTACAATTACATACACTGACCAGTTTGTCGATGTTTGTAGATTTCGCCAGCTCTAGTTGTCTCATGCTGTGAGCTTCTTGCATCTGAGCGTGCATCTTTTGTAGTTTGGCCTTTTGCTAAGAACGAGAAAGACGCAAATGCTTACAAAAAGTATAAATCCTTTTCCATCAAGTTATTAAGTATTCCTCTTTCAAGTTATAACAAAGGAAATCATAACCGTGACGGAGGTTTGCTATACTTCTCCGTTTAATTCTTAGTGTTTTTTCTATTGAGAAGATATATCAAACACTCGAGACAGTGTTTCATCACATTTCCAAACACCTCAAATTTCGTCAAAAATACTCCACTACGCGTCGTATTTTCAACCCTCTTCTCGATGTTTGGAAATCGGATGAAACACTATCTCTCGTGTAAACTTGATATCCCCACGTCCCACGTCCCATGTTCCACATCCCGACAATTTCTGTTAAACTTCTACGAAAGTGGATTCAAAATTTGAAACGCGCGTTTGCCGATAATTGAGATCAATTTATTTATTTATCAGCAAAGCTGTAAAAGAGCGATTATAGTAAAAAGCAACTGTATTGAACTGTTGTAGCTTGTTCGGCCCGTATTGGGGATGTTATAAGCGTTATTACTGACTTTTGTTTTGCTTGTTTATGGTGACGGAGATGCAGCCCTAAAGTGGTATGATCAGATGCACCCCAGAGCCTCAGACGTTTTGACCCGTAAGCTTGGAGCTTTAAGCCTCACGTTGGGACCCTGAATGTTCTTTATTCCGCTTACCATGCATAACGTTAGTTTGCTTAGCAACATATCTCTGACTCACGGAAACCGCGGGCTCATCTAGTGGGAGAGGATTGTTTTACGTTTTTTCGCGGGGAATAGAAAAATATTCTCAGCGAACATTCACGAGTCTTACCTCATACTGTAGTTTCTTACGCAGCTTCTGACACTCACGGTCCACCTCGGAAAGGGCCTGGAAAATAACAACAGTAACGCTACAATAAAACGGCATCAAATCGGTTATCAGGTTAGTCACACAAGACTGCGGTCACACAAGGCTAGGCGTTACGTAACGACACATTAGACTATGAGACGATCCAAAATGTCGATAAGCAGGAACGTGACGATTACACGGGAGGTTTTTACGTAGAATCGAAGAATTCCATGACCTGATGAAAATAAACACGACCATTTCGCACGCTAGGCATCTTAAAAAGAAAAATAGGTGCGCAGTGTGCGTACGTGTGTGGCCTTATGTTTAAGATATGCTACAACTGAAAGCTAAAATACTTTTTTCATATAACAGTATATTCATTTCACAGATGACTATCTATGCATCTCCGTTGCTTCGCAGAGCAAGTGCAGTTATACTCATTCCTTTCGCAGACCATGTGTTAGCGAGGCATCCAATAGCCCCACAAACAGACAAACAAATCAATTGTTCTGCTCATAACTTAGTGCTGGGTTACAGGATACTTCGTGTAAGCCCACACAAAAACATGAGTTGTGACGTACCTTTCTTAGAGCCGCTTGCTCCTGCTTAAAAAGCACTTCTTTTTCTTCCGCAATCTTCTTCACCCCCAGGCACTCTCGTTTGGCTTTATCAGCCTCATCTCGTAAACCCTCCACCTTATTAGAGAGAATTTGAAACCATGCATTTTAATATATAAGCACCTCGGCTGTTATCAGATATTAGGAAGCTTATTAAGCACATACGTTTTTGAGCCACGGACGGCAACCAAATTTTATCTTCTTTGGCACGTATTATCGATTATTCGTCCGTAACATCACGTTTTTAACGCTAAAACGAGGGCTTTCCAACTCATTGGTAGGAAAATCGTTGGAAAATTGTTCGTATACGCGACGGTCTGCACAGGAGGCTAGTTTGTAGATGCAAGGTAAATGAAGTCTTACCGAGTCGTGGTACCGGATAAACAGACGGGTCCGCTTCCAATTGTTCATTGTCTTGATCTTGAGGAACTGGAAATATCGCATAAAATAAATGAATAAACAGCATCACTAGAAAGTACTGCTCAATAGTTTTCATTTGAATGGTCACACACTAGGTTTTCATCCATAGACTCAAAAGGTACAAACGCATTATTGACTCAAGGTTTGACTCTGGTAGTGAAAGGGTTAAGGCTACTGTTCACACTTGGTGTCCGAGCACTAGTACCTGGGTAGCAACACAAAATGGTGCTGTGTTCTGACACTGGGTACCCAAGATATCGTCATGTTGCCCGTGTCAGAGTACAAGGACTCGTCCTTGTACTCAGGCACGGTAACGGTGCCCGAATTCTGGCGTGGGTACTTGAAAAAATGGTGTGTTCACATTAGTGCCCAGCGACAATCGTACTCAGGCACCGTACTCGGGCACCAAGTGTAAACATAGCCTTTAGCCTGGTTTTAATATGTCTGGAAAATCCTAGACCATTGGGGATTTTGTTATTTCCCGATCGTCCCAGACATTCCCGACTCAGGAAGACAATGTATTAAATGGTGTATATACCTCGTCGTGTTTTCATAAGTCGGGAATGTCTGGGACGGTCGGGAAATCCCCGATGGTCTGAGATTTTCCCGACATATGAATTCTCTAGACTGTACTAGATAAACAATAGATCTAGATTACCAGGAGAACTACCGATTAAACTTGAAAAACAAGTTGAAAACCTGCCCAAACTAGAACTCACCAATTGTCCGAGATATTTGTTTTCCTCTTGGAATTTTCTGATCTGCTCAGATTTGGCCAAAACTTGTTTCGAGGCAGCTTCGCTTTCCTCTGTCAGCATAAAGGAACAGGTTAAATCGTCAAATCATGTTCAATTTGGCGGGCTCGTTTACGAACAGTTAACGATACAAAACGTAACTATCATTATATTTAAACGCGAGGACACACTATAAAAGAGGCGTGGCTTCGCCTACTTTCCACACCATCTAATTCACATTTTAGTTTTGCATGTCCGATATAAACCTAATTTCTCAAAGCTTTTTTTATGAGATTATCAATAATCATAGTTAACTGGGAGATCTTCTGTTAGCCAGCGGGTGATCTATTGACGCATGCGCAGTTTGAGTTGTTTCCAAGAAGAGTTGCTATCGTGGCTTACTTGTGCGATTTACCTCGGCTGGTATTTTGCCTTCTGTTTAAATACAAACACGAACAATATTTACAAAGTAAAAGTAAAAAAATTAAACTACTATTACTATTGACAATAGCCACTACAGTATTATCTTATAACAAAAAAATACAATTTATATCAACGATTAACGATTAAAACTGAAAGGAGGAGACCTAAATGCGACATTTCCAGTTTGCATTGAGTTGTGCTATCCAATGAGAACTAGGTATTAAATTTTTCGAGGCGATACTTGAATATGATTTGAAATCTGGAAGAAGTAATGACTCTTCATTTAATTTTCTAATGTTTATATAACGAAGCATGAAGAAAAAAGTGTAGTTAATTTTTTTTCAATAAAGCAGACGAGAAATGAATAAATGATCATCGCAGTTGTGAATGCAATTTAAGCAATTGCAATTTTTAAGCCAACAAAAAAAAATTCTGGCTTCAACGGGATTTGAACCCATGACCTGATTTCTCAAGCAGACGAGATTTCTCAAAGCTTACTCGAATGACCATACTAACATGTGACTTAGCACCATTATCAACAAAATATGAGGTAAAATCAAAATGTGTTTGAATTTTTGCTGCTGCGGAGTTCTATAAACGCACGTGCAACTGTCAATTTTAGATATCTCTTTGTTAGTGTGCACTCGCGTTTAACGTCAATAACAACAACACCAGGAATATACAAACAACAACCTTTCAGTGTTCCTGACTTCTCCCTTAGTTTTTTCATGTCTTCCACGGCTTTACGACGCACATCACTCAATCCCTCGTGTACGTCATCGTGTAAGAATAACCTTGGCGAGAACAACAAAATGAAAAACCGTGTCCTTAGCCGGGAGCAAACGAAAAAGAGGTTTACAAGGGTGAGAGTTTGACTTTGAACAGTGCGTGGTTAAAGAGCTCAAACAAGAGAAGATGATCTAAGAGAAGGATTCCCGTGTCCCATAATAATTTTTTTGAAATATATTAATAGTTTCGCGCCATGCTGTGAACGTTATTTTTATTTCCTTCTGATGAGGCCCCGACATCACTTTACTCGAACTGAATGCTTCTCTTTATCCTCTCTTGGCTGAGAGTACGCGAGAGTTGACATTATCTGCCTGTAAAACGAACGAAAACTCTCCACACGTCGACTGACATAATCAAAGCCTTCTATGAGCAAACTCGTGCATGATATTGACGACAATAAAGCATAAAATAAAACAATATATATGTTATTGAACTATAGCGTAAGGTCCGTATTGGAGAAATATTGGTCGAGTTCTTTTTTTTTTGCAAGTTTATGGACCGAGCCGAACATAAACTTGCAAAAAAAGAACGAGGCCAATATTCCCCAATACGGACCAAACAAGCTAGTTCAATAAAGTTTTTATCACAATGGCTTTTGAAAACTTTGCTGATAAATTACATGAATTCGCTGCTAATGCCAGACGTAAGGAAAAATGTTTCTACTTAATAGAAAACAGTTTTCTTTTGTTCAATGTTACATAAAAGGAATTCGGCCGAAATGAGTTCGTGAGCGGTCCATCTTAGCGGTCCGTATTGCAAAAGTCGGACCGCTCAGGAAACCAATCAGAATGCTCCTTTTCATCGTAGTTTGCCATATAATAAACATAAATTAATAGCGCGGTCGACTGACCGACCGACCGAGTGCATTTTCCCCTATAAGCTATAACTTAAAAATGCAAGCAAGTTCAAATTCAACAAAAGCCAACGAGAGTCTAGGAGAGCACACGAGAGCAAAAAGAACGAGTTTGAACTCTTATTCTCCTTTGATTAATTAATATGCCAAAAATTAATGGCGGGATTAAAGTTTACAGCCCATCGACCGATCGAGTGATCAAGCGAGTGATCGACCGAGTGCAATTTGTCCACCAAAAGTTATGACCCGTTCATTACTTTCGCGTTCATGAGTTAATTTTGATGACCACGTCAGCATGAGATCTGGTGAATTCTGAAATCTGATTGGTAGAAAGAAAATAATCTGCCAGGACTTTGACAGAAATCTGACAGGATATTCCTCTCGCATACAGTTCCCATGGTACGTAGCAACATGTTAATATATTGATAGTAATTTACCTAGTACACTTTATTATGAACAACATACCTGAATTCTTCAAAGCGATTCTTCATTGAAAAAGAGTTGGAGAATAGCTCTTGTACTAAGAAAGCGAAATCACTCTTTATTCGCTCTCGAAGTTCCTTCTCCTAAAAAAGCGTAAGATGAAAATATTAATATGATGATCAACTTGGAAAAGAGAGACGAGCAGCTGAGACGAGCTATGTATATACCGGTATACAAGAAAGAAAATATGGCGCATCTCGGATAAAAAATTATATATCTTACTTGATTCATGAGGGATTCCCTCATCTCGGCAATCTTCGCTCGCAGAGCCGTGATTTCTGTTGAGAAAACGACCAACTGTTTAATCAAACATGCACACAAAAACCACAAATTACTACTTATTCATCGTTATCTCTAAGTTAAAATCTTCACGTGACCTAAAGCTTTGGAAACTTGTTTTAGAGTTTCGTAAATACGAGAATGTCCGCGGACTGATTTCACGACAAGGTTCAGCGTACGAAAATCCGAATCAAGATTTTTTACAGACAGTCATGTTTTGAGATATTTCCAGAGCCAAGAAAAATTACTCAAGACGCTCAAAAGCGGTAACAACTGCCAGGTCAACATATGGAGGTTCGGGATTGTGCGTTAAAATGTGTGCAAGAATATTCAAACTGATATGAGAATAAGAGGAAAGCAACTGCGCGTGAAGGTACACGCTCTCGCGTCACATTGCCCCACATCACGACGATAAGATTCGGAAATACAATCGGAAACGTCCGAGAATGACCGAAGACCCGAAGTATACTTACCAAGGAGTTGTTCGTGACTTCGGTCCGCCAACTGACAGTGAACATCAACGATCGTTGCCGAGCTGTTAGCTTCAATTGTATCCTCGTGCTGTTTAATTTCCTACACAAAGTCAAAAATAATGAAAATTGAACTGTTGTCCAAGAGACCCAACTGATGTCTGTTTACAATGATAATTTACCCCAATCTATTTTTAGAACAAGTATCTTTATCATTTCTTTCTTGGTACAAAACTAGGCTCGTAATCGAGCTAGTACTATCAACAAAATCTTCAAGTCTACAACAAGGCTCCAATAATGTCCAATAATGTCCTTGTTGAATCCTTCCTTACACTTTCAGCATTAAGCGCAAAAACAATTCCCTTCTGATTGACAGAAATTTATTTTAATCTTCTTATAATTTGATGTTACATCAATATAATATCTCCTAACTGATGAATTCCTTTATTCTTTATTCCTGGTTTGCTTGAAAACATATCGATACTGTTAGGAGAAGTTAGGCCTTGATACTTGGTTCTTAAGGCCCGATCAAACGGTCAACATTTGTTGTGACATGTTGTGACCATGCCCGGTCAAACGACCACAACAACCTCACAACATTTCAAGAACAAAAGAAATGTTGTCACAACATTGTTGTGAGGGGTGGTCAAACGGTCTCAACATCGGCTCACAACAAATGTTGCGAGAATATTGCGACAAATGTTGTGATCGTTTGATCGGGCCTTAACTCTTACATGTTACTTTCGACACTCGATTGAAAACCGCCCTATTAAAGGAGATGTGAAAATGTAATCAAAACTTTATGGAGTTGCAACGAAGTAGAACGAATTTCGATAAATGCAGTCATACCTGCTCCTTCATGTACAACAGCTGGTGCTGATGACGTAACAGGTTCTCGTAGTACATGGCATAGCTAGAAGATATTCAACCAAAAAATAATAATTAAAGCAATTTTCAGCAACCTGCGAAATCTGAAGTTGAAACTCAACAAACGGTTTTGTTTTACGCCGCCGTCAACTATCTAAGCGGGCGTCTCTGGAAACAAAGAAGTTCACTTAAATGGGTTCAAAGGTCACGTCTGTGACTGTGATTGGTGGATTTTGATTCATTTCTTTTTTCAGGGTCCGTTGTCGTATACCTATTTTCCCATTCTATTCTAATCTTGTTATTACTAAAATGTGTAATATTAGTCTTGTTGTCCACCAAGCGGTCTGGGTTCCTGAACTAGCCTGTTGTGTTCTTGGACAAGATACTAAACTTTCACAGTACCTCTCTCCACCCAGCAGTGAAATGGGTACTAGCGCAACTGTCAGGGCAACCTACCTGCGATGGACTAGCATCCCATCCAGAAGAGTAGCGATACTCTTAGTCGCTTCATGCTATGGAGGCCAGAGTTAAGCGCCGGCCTGATAAGGCGCTAGGCTTGTAGAACCAGCCAAGTATGACATGCACTTGTTCTTACAATCTGAACATTGATTTATTCTAATCTAGTCCAGCTTACTGTCTGACATCTATTCTAAGCTAAACTTGCCTAATCTACTCTAGTTCTGTCTGGTTCACTTTCCAACTACTCTCTGTTGTGTCATCTTCTCTTCCTGTACATGGCAATGAAACAAAACAAAACAAAACGAGCATTTCGTTATCACACGCAACTCACGTACAGAGAGGGAGCTTAATCACAGACGTTTTTGAGCCACGGACACGGGCAACCGGAAGTTGAATGTTCTCTTCTGTAGCCCGTATTATCGACTTTTCCTCCATAACGTCAAGTTGTAAATACCAAAACGTGGCTTTTCAATTAACTCATTAGTGGGAGTAAAAGTGCGCCAAAAATAAGAACATTAATTCGCCTTCCGGTTGCCGTCCGTGGCTCAAAAACGTCGGTGCTTTTTAGAGCTCCCTATATATTACATATCAAGCAGAGTACGGTACCTCTCGAAACAGTTTCTCTCCCTCAGCATCGTTTCAGAAGCTAGTTTTACCACGCATCTGTCCAAATGATCCTGCAAAGAATCACAAGAAGTAATGAGCGAGGACGTAAAAAAGACCGAAGATGTTTTGACCAAAGTCAGACCACTGATTCAACTATGGAAACCCGTGACGAACACTGGGAATCCAAAGTGGAATATGACCCGTGCGGGAAACCGCCGAATATGCAACGGCTTTCCAGCGTCCTGATTGGTTGTATTCGTCAAAGCATCGCAGATGACATGATGTATGTAATATATCAAACAGGAGAGAACGTGTTTCATCCGATTTCCAAACACCGAGAATGGAGTTGAAAATACGACGCGCAGCGGAGTATTTTTAACGAAATTCGAGGTGTTTGGAAATCGGATGAAACACTGTCTCGAGTGTTTGATATATCTTCTAAAAACTAAGAATAAAATCGTAAAAAATATATGCTAATTAAGACCACGGACCCAGACCCCCGTCACGGTTATGATTTCGTTTGTTTTAAATTGATGAATTATTAATGAGTTTGACAATACAAAAAAAAAGCCTACATACCCTTGTAAATGTTACACCATCGTCCTTTTCTGTGTGTTCTGACATCAGATCCTGGATAAAGTTCTCCACCAGATGAGGTTTAGCGATAGTACAGTTCTCTTTCATGACCTGTTAACATGAAGTGGTAAATCCAAACGATGTAAGTTCCAAAGATAACATGAAACAACAAAGCAACCTAAATGTTATGTTTCACCAGTAACTTACATTATTAGAAATACGTTCACCAGCTAAGATTATCCTTTGTTGTGACTTTGCAACGGTTATCAAGTGAATCAAAACTATATTCAGTGGAGCCTCGCCCTACGACCACCTTTTTTTTTTTTTTTAATTTACGACGAACTCGACCACCTCGATAATGCGACCACCTCGTTAATGCGACCACTTTCGTTTGTCCAGAACTAAAGTTCTGTCAGTCATTTTCTTATTTAAGAACGTCTTACTGAATACGACCACCCCGTTAATACGACCAGATTTTGGTGGCCCATTGGTGGTAGGTTTAACGGGGTTCCACTGTAATAACAAGATTCTGTAATCTGATTGTTATCAGCGCGCCTTTTTCATTTAGACACAAGCACGAATGATCAATTCTTATAATGACTGCACGACATTTCTGTTCCTGTTAGTTTTAAGAATTCGGTGGTACAGTAACCCCTGGTTGATTATTTTCTCTATTCTCATCATGAAAAAAAAGTAAAAAAAAAAATAGAAATTAGGTGTTGAGCAATGGCTTTGTAAAGGCAGTATTTTGGGATTTGTGAAGTAAAAATACTTACACATTGGTTTTCTTTGTTGCTCTGTGCAAAGTTATTTTTTCAAAACGAATCGGTTTTACGTTATACAAACGTATCTCGCTTTCCCAGGCAAGAAGTGTCCCCAATTAGTAGGCCACTTGTGGCCAGCTAGTGGTTTATGACACTCAAATAAAGTTGTTGTTGTTGTTGTTGTTGTTGTTATACTTTAGCTTGAAAGAGAGTAGTAAATAAGGAAGTTATTTACTGACCGGTTTTTTCCACAGGTCGGTTGGTAAAGTTGCGTCATCTCTTCCTCTCTCGGATACCACCAGCGTGTGCTCACGGGATATCCTTCTGATGACGTCATAGATCATGGTACACTCTAAGTTCTCTAGCAGTCGAATAAGCTGCAACGGTGACGGGAACTCTTTTTAGAATTTAATTATAGCGTCACACCGTTTACAAATACAGTCGAAGCTCCCGTAAGCGGACACCCTCGGGAAGCAGAAAAAGTGTCCGCAACCGGAGCTGGCCGCTTACGGGAATGTGTAAATACAGAGTTTGTATGAGCTAGAGTTCAAACGGGGTTTTGTCAAGGCGGTCATGCCAAGTAGAGCTGTCCGCTAAGGCTTACGAAAGTGTTCGCTCATAGAGCTTCGCCTGTATATCGCAGACTTAGAAAAGGTGCCTTATGATAGAGAAAATGTTGCCGCAGCTTCAAACGTCTAAATGATTTTACTCCTGACGGTTTTGCTCCAAATTACGTTTCCGAGGATTGAGCCAGCGATCGTCACCAGACAGGTTGCTAAGCAACGTTACGACGGCGAGATTTCGTAGCGCTTCAAGTACTTACACAAGGATTTTCACAAGGAAAATCGACAAGTGTTCTTCAATGACATAGATTAACTAACTTCCGTAACTTAAATCATTTTTTGTCTACAAATGTTTCCCTTGATCAACATCAGCAACTGGAGGGCTATACACGTAATAATGAACCGTTTCTCACTCGTCAGTACAGAAATTACACCGTTTTAAACGACTTATTTCCTTAATTATTCAATATATTTTTTCTTACTTGTTCCAATATGTTTCCAAATATGCAGTAATCTGGACTAACCTGTTTGACTTTCAGTTCCATCTCTGTTGACCCAGGGGGAGAGGACAGGGGTTCATCGTCGTTCACCAGCGCACCAAGGGCTGCATACTCTTGACCCTGTGGGGGGAGGGTTGGAGTAACTACCAATCAAATGCTTTGTCAGAAATACGATGAAACGAGAAAACAAATTTTTGAAATGGCATCAAGTGCTGCCCTCGTTCTTCTGAAGAGAAAAGCCTTCCATCTACATTTTTCTAGTACAATAAGCAGTTTGTCTTCGACTTGAAGCAAAGATCAAAGGCACCATACCTGACCCATTTTAACAGCTACTTGTTGATAAACTGGTTGCAGAATTTCGATCTTGTAAACTTTGCTGAAATGTGAAGTGAAATATGTTATTGTTAGTAAGGTATTACTAATATCAAAATATTTGCGATAGCTTCCAGAGTCATTTTATTGTACCACTATGAAAGAGTCGCCCAGTTCTTTTCCGTGAAGTTGAAACCCTGCAGCAACTCTGAAAATGGGTAAGGTTAAAACGAATCTTACGTTGATTTCTGCTCGTGCTATTCCTGATTGTGCAATAAGATGGAAAGAAACGAAAGAAACTCTTCTGGTCACATCGAAATGCGTTGTTGCGCGTACAGTCGAACCCCTATTACGCGTTTACCCTCGGGGTAATGGCAAGTGGCCGCTTAAAAGGGGTTGGCCGCTTAATAAGAATTCGTCATAAATTAGCATAAGGCATGGTAGAAAATCAAAAGATTAGTGACAACGGAATCACGTCAAGACGATAATAAACGTGTGTTTGAATGTTTTTATCGGTCGTCACCTTCTATTTCAGACTCTTCTCTGCCATCAACTTTTTCAAAACAAGGCCAAACTACGTGTTGGTGGCCGCTTAATAAGGGTAAAAACAATAGGAGAACCCCCATTGCGACCGCCAAAAAGGTGGCCGCGGCCGCTTAATAGGGGTGGCCGCTTAACAGGGGTTTATTTACAGTATTATACTGACAATAGTTTTGGGACTTTGATAACTGGCCGCTTAATAGGAAGTGGTCGCTTAATTATTTAATAAGTGGCCGTTTAATAGGGGTTCGACTGTATTACTACCCATGTTGCTTGCAATATGTTACGCGAAGTAGACATGAGTTCAATTTTGTGCAACATGTTGCCGCAACGTGCAACACGGGTGACAATACACGCAAAAACGCAGTATTGTGCACAAGCTGCAAGGAAATGTTGCCCGTATTACTTGGCTGTGAAATTGGAGAAGGCAAAGCGCAACATGAAGGCTGCATGGTCGATTGGGCAGAAGGATCAGAGCCCGCCAGCCTGCCACTAGTTAGACCTGAGTTCAACTCCTCGGCCACGCCATAGTTAATAGAGGGAAATGGTTATGAAGCCCGGCAAAGTTCTTTGTTATATGTTTTTGTTCGCTATTTTGGGGGTTGACCGTGCACAAAACCTGACAAAATACAATAGGTGGTTACGTGTGTTCAAGCAACTAACCAATAGAAACATTGCGATTACGTAATTCATGCATAGTGTATGAGCGCAAAACAAAAGATGTGCACGGTCGTGGACCTTTCAACATAAATCTTGGCCTCTTTGTTTGCTCCTTTGAGGTTTGCCGGGCTTCATAACCATTTCCCTCTATTAACTATGGCCACGCCATGCAAAGAGCCAATAGCTCACTTTGGAAAAGAGTGACAGCCTGGGATCGAGTGGCCGCCCAATAACATTCTTGAAAGAAAAAACCTGATACGGAAAGACTAGATGCCCGAAATATAGTATTTATTTTCTTTATAAACAGCTGTAGTATAATATTGTTGTGCATTTTAACTAATTGTTTACGGGTTTTCCCTACCTTGGTCGCGCAATAAAATTCGCCATTTGCGCGTGCATTTAAACCCAAACAATCCCACAAACGTTCACGCAGCCACTCTCGATCCCAGGCTATCACTCTTTTTCAAAGTAGGCTATTGGTTTGCCAACTGCCTGTTGAGATTGTTATCTATGTTTAGTTTGTTGGAAATATTTGTTGCACTGGAGCCCATACACTTACCACAAAGTTCTGTAGAGCCTAGAAGTGGATATCTCATTGACGCCCAGTTTTCTGCATCCCCAGTCCGTTTTCAGAAGCTCCAGTCGCGAACACACCAGCAAAAACAAATTGATCAATTTAACAGCCGCTTGGGGATTGGTACTGAACGATACCCGTCCCTTGGGGATGTCTCCGTAAGGCCCAGTCTCCACCGCAACGGCGCTTTCAGCACTTAAATCTCCATTACTGTCGTGCTTGTCGCCGTGACGGCTCGGAGGTCTTCGGGATGTACTCGTACCCGGTCGGGAACGCTGCCCGGTGGAAGCGGAGACTGCCGAGTCGTCTGGCTGTTGTGAGAAGAATTCTGGGAGGCCATTTTGTAGAACGTCTTCCAGAAGTAACGAGACACCGAGGATTTCGCCATTGACTACATGCCTGTGTCACAGGATAACCACTCGTTAGATTGGAATGTGAATTCTTCTTACGGATTTTCATACATTGCTTTTAATGTAAGTTTGGAGAGTTTGGTGGTACATCAAGACAATATATCCTAATTTCCTTTATTGTCATCATCCGTCTGCTTGACGCATATCGTAGGTTGGTCTAGTCCAGACCCTGAGCTCTATCTTACCCCGCCTTACATAGGGGCTGAACCTTTTGGGACTTGCGGGGTGAAGTGCGTGCTTTTGTGTCTGTGATACTCTTGTTTCAATGTTTTGATTACAGCAATATATTAAAGGCAAACCAAAGCAGTCCACATTGTTCCCAGTCTAAGGTACAAGGAAAGTGAGGGTGTGTCATGCAATCTTTCATCCCTCGAGTGAGGGAGGAAGGCGCGATTAGCCACAACAAATCTATGTAACATAGTAAAGATACAAGGAAAGCGGACGCTCTTTGGGTGTGTCGTGCAATCTTTCTTCCCTTACCAGCACCTTAGAAACGAATTATTCACGATGTTAAAGTGCCCCTAACCTTTTTTTTTTTTTTTTTTTTTTTTTTCCCTCATCTGAATCTAAACATCACTTAAGGAACTTCTGCGAATAAATTTTGCGATTTGCAGGAAACGCGAATTTTTTATGAATATTTCAAATCTTCAAAATCCTATTATTTAACTTCAAACAGGACGGCACTAATTTGACTAACAATAGACGGATCGAAACTGACAATAACTGACCTATCACTGTTAAAAAACTTAACACGAGTCTTAACAGCCAATAACATCACGGCTAAACTGACCAATCAGTTTCTAGGACCAGCGACTTAATACCATCGACTGACTAACACGTTTCATTTGACTCTGAAGATGACTTCCGCTCAGGTTGTCAAAACGTCAGTCACCAACATCAGTCCTTTTCAGGACTACCCTTACCCGGAAGATCACACTAGACGAAAAGTCTATGTAGGCTGTAACCTATCAGGCCATCAATATTTTATCAGTTAATTTAAACTTCTACGATCTGATACGTATTCTCTGTTGCAAGGGAACGTTTATTTTGGACAAAGCTCTAAATTTCATTTTGTTTGGACCATGAAGCCCCAAACAAAATAAGTCACCGTGCGTGACGCGCCAAACACGTGACTGATTGAGAACTGACCTGTCGACGTCACGCAATCCAGCTAAACACAATTGCATGTTTTCTCCGATGAGGCCCCAAGGCCAGTACATCATGGGGAATGGTCCGTATCTGGAATAACAGATGATTTTTATCCTCAAAAGTCTTCCAAACATGATCAAACGTTAATCACTTTCACTATTAGAGCGGTTTTCAATTGAGTGTCGAAAGTAATCGCTGAATTGATTTGGTTTTGCTTTACTACGCTCTGTGATTGGTTTAAAAATCTCGCGCCACCTGCTCAACCAATAAGATGCTAAACCAAAACCAACCGCGACTTGGTCGCTCACGTTTTCCCGCGCTTGTCGTCGGTTGCGTGTATTTGCTTCGAGTTCTCATTGGTTCGTTTTGTTGTTTACGTATGTTGTCATTGGCCATTGTAATTGCTTTGGTTTGGGTTTTACGACACTCAATTGAAAACCGCTCTAAAGGAGCTAAACATGTCACGATATATAAAGCCATTTTTTGCATTGCACAAAATTGCCTTCAAATTCAAGGAAACCTCAAAAAAATAGTTTACTATGGTAGAAAAATACTAAAACGTTAATGATAAAGCAAAAAGGAACACAGATGGTCACGAACAACAAATTTGAAAAGAAAATTTTCAAGATATCTGTTGTGGTTCAAATTTTTTTGGTTTAAAATTTTCAAACCAGTTTGATTTTTATTTTCCTTTGTCTAATATTCATTACCATAATCTGAAACAAAGGAAAATACAAATCAAATTGGTTTGAAATTTTTTAAACCAAAAATAAATTTAAACCACAACATATGTCTATAAAGTGAGATGTAGTCCAAGCATTTTAGCGAATAAAAAGGGTCAACCTATCACTAATTGCAACAGAAGGTATCTTAACAGTTTTATAACCAAAAATATGTCCTCTACAACATATCAAAAGTCTAGGGAAATCTAAGAAGAAGAAAATGCCAAAAATCTATTATTTATATGGATACCCTGATGCAGAACATGAAAACGAGGCTAAAGGAACAATTATGATTTACAGGTTGTTTACATAAATCAGAACGTTAGAAAAACCTTGTCATTGTCTTTATTGTTTGAAGAACTGTTGTCTTAACATTTGCGACTGTTTAAAAAAAGAACCGCTGACCAGTAATCACCGCAGGCTCAATTTGAAAAGTTATGCAATTTTCAATAATAGCCACCTCCACGGGGAATTTGCTGTGTACAGGACAGTCATTTTCTTACTTGATTTGACTTACTTTACCTTACGGGCATCTTCTCCACACTGGTATCTGAATATGCACACAAGTAATCTAAATGCGTCACTCAGTGCCCATTTCCCCCGGGGTAAATCCCCGGATATTAGCATTTTTTAAGTGGCCAATTCTCCACGGTAGAGACAAGCAAGCCGTTCGAATTCCCCACGGTCAGGCCAAAAAAGGCTCATAATGCTCACGTTTAAAATCAATGCAAAGAATCAAGACAGAGTCTTTTATAGCCTGTGAAGAGACATTAAACTCATCACCAGTAGATCAGCTTGGGGAAGGTGCCTTGGTAGAGCCACACCTGGATCGGCCAAAGCGTGGAGGTATCCATGGCAACCCTGCGAGCCGCAACCACCCAATCTCAGCCCAACAAAGGTGCTTGGGAGGGCGAGGGGGCCCGCGAAGAGGGTGGACGTGGGACCTCAGAACCTTCCCCAATGCCTGACCGATTAAAGGTACATAAAAAGACAAAATAAATCACCTACATGACTATCCACTGTAACTCGTCCAACATGATCAAGCAATTGCGAGAGCTGATGGCAATATCAGCCAGCCTAACCGATAGGCGAAGCAGCAAGAAAACCAGCCTGCCTAACTGATAGGCAAAGCGCATGCTCCAAGGTAATGGAGTCCACTACGCCTCTGAAGGTGTGCGGATGTACAGCTGGTAAGCAGTACTAGACCAGCGGACCAACGTTTGAATTAGGTGGTCCGGAACCCCATTGCGTGCAGCCGCCGTGGCTGCACCGATACGGAAACTGGAGAAGTTGCCTGAACTCAAGCCGCAGCCAGAATCTGTCTAATCCAATTAGTGAGGATAGCACGTGACAAGGGCCGTCCATCCTGCAACAGAAGCAAGGGGCCTCTGGAGTTACCCCTAAGTGTACGCCAAGAGTGCCTGAATGGCACAAAGAGGATAATTTCCTCTGCCAATGTGAATAAAACAGCCCTTAGCTTGCGAAATGGGTCCGTCTTGGGGGCTTTGATCCCAACACGTAAGCACAAAGGATTGGAATCTGAATCAACTGCAATGTCTTAGACGCTCAGGTGGATGGAAGCAGAAAAACTGGTGAGCATGGAGACAGTGAACTCGAAAAATCACCATCATTACGCCGTCGGTAATAGGCAGGCGCACAGCTGAAGAAGAGCCTTGAGAATGTTTAATCCCCCGAACCACGCTCTGCAATCTGAGGCAATTGATAAGGGGGTCAGGAAAACCTTGTTCCATGTGCAAAGAGCACACAGCAAATAAGTACACCTTTATGAATGAATGCTGGACCGACCCTGCCAACAAACAAGTTACAAATAAGCACATAGTCCATTCAAAGCGATTGTAGGATGCCCTTTGCAAGTGGATGAGAGAGCCTTGTCAAGGCCTCCCTGATGTGAGAATATACAGCTGGTATGCATTGCTAGACATGGCTGGAGAATCCGAAGGTCACCCACATCCAAAAAGCCTGAACAAAGCGATTGCCAAATGTATGTTACACAAGCGGCGCTAAAACCTAGCCAAGGCCAATGCCAGAGTCAGGCCAGAGTTCAAATATAGGACCTGAAAGCCGTCACAAACCGATTGCAACTTAGCGACTGCGAGGTGCATGTTGTGTGAGCAGGTGTGAAAGCCTAGCCAAAGCCATTACCACTGATGTACCAGCCAACATGCTAGAAGCCACCCCAAGCACCACGCTAGCATGATCCTACCACCACCAAATTGTAAGTGGCCAGAACCAGAAGCAGACACCCTGGGGGCCAATCATTAAGCAAATAATAAAGGCATGTAAAATTCAGGCATAACCAATGGCCAGGTAAAAGACTGTCGGTAGTTAGCAACGAGGGCTGCTACGAGAGCCCGCAAGAACCTGCCACAGCCAGTGGCCAGGTTACCGACCGTGAGCAGTTCGTAACGTGGGCTGCTGCGAGAGCCCGAAAGAACCTGCCACAGCTAATGGCCAGGTTACCGACCGTGAGCATTTCGTAACGAGGGCTGCTACAAAAGCCAGCAAGAGCCTGCCACAGCCAATGACCAGGTTACCGACCGTGAGCATTTCGTATTTAGTAAAATTAGAAATCAAGTACTAGTCAAGCGGATTATAATTCACAATTCACCTAGCTTAGCTGTATTTCCCAGTTGAATTTGAGCTTGCGAGGATGTCTGGGTCATTTATCTCTTTTGTTTGAGTGACGCTGGTGAATTTGTGATCAAACAAATACATGTAAGAGTAGGTTATTGCATGTAGCCTCGTTTTCATGCTATACCTATAGAGCTACATTGTATATAAGTAAGAAAAGTGGCTTCCCCTTCGTAGATTTTTCTAGACTTTTGATATGTTGATTGGTAAAACTTTTCTGAGATGGATAGCGAAGAAATAAATTCTGTTGCAATTTGTGATGGGTCCCATCAATATATTGACTGGACTAATGTCTTTCTTAAAAAATCTGGCATATTTCTTACCGTTCTAAAAAGGATCTCCAAGGATATATGTTTCTTGCGAGTGAGTCCTTCCCGTCCAAAGGTTCGGGCAATGCGATCTGCGCGTTGTAGATACACGGTCTATGGAGAAACGAAATAAAAAATATAAAAGAAAACTATTACATAGGACAATGAAACAGAATAAAAATACAACTGAGAAATATACTCTACTTTAATAGCTACTTTAACTGTAGTCTTAACTTAAAATTAAAATATTCATAAACAGCCTACCTTGGAAGATTGCTCAGGTTTTGGAGAGCGAACTGCATGTTTTCAGTAATGCTCTGTTAGACAAAAGAAAGAGAGATATGGTTCTTAATGTTGTCTGACGATCCAACTTGACTTATTAACATACAGTTTGCATGCATACACTGTGATCTTACCTTGTAAGCAGCCTCGTTTACATGCATACACTGTGGTCTTACCTTGTAAGCAGCCTCGTTTCCAGTCGATAGGAAGGTGTCCCGAACAGAGTGGCTGATGGAAATGTCAAACTCCAAAAACATGTTATCTCGACGCTTGGCAAGGAAGTCTGCAACCTAGATTGAGAACAAATGTTTTCAAGTACAGTTGAACATCTCCACAATTCGGCCACTCTGGTGCAGAATTATCTGGCCGTTGTAGAGAGGTTTCAATAAGAGTCAAGTGTATGGATATCATCGGCGCACGGTCGGGACGAAAAATCCTGGCTGTTGTAGAGAGGTGGCCGTCATAGAGAGGTGGCCGTTATAGAGAGGTGGCCGTTATAGAGATGTGGCCGTTAGTGGAGGTTCTACTGTAGTACAGCAGGGATGGAATAATCCATAGCAAAAACATCAGCTAATTTCACCCCTCCTATACTACTATTAACTAAAGGCTTCAATTCAAAGGAGCGCGTCAATGATCCTGCACAAATACAGAAAGTAAAGGCTTCTATAGAAATGAAACATTTCCAACACCAAAGCAATATGTAACTCGACATTTATATTTAATATAACAGACGATGTTTTCTCTGTTAAGAATCTTCACGTCCATATCTAACAATTTACAATTTTCAGTGGCTATTTTCAAGCCAGGCAAAGCTGTTTATTAACTGTTCAATTCTGGGGGGAAATGTGTACATAATTTTTTTTTCACTTAGTTTGGCCATAGTTAATAGAGGGAAATGGTTATGAAGCCCGGCAAACTTCAAAGGAGCAAACAAAGAGGCCAAGATTTATGTTGGAAGGTCCACGACCCTGCACAATCTTTTGTTTTTCGCTCATACACTATGCATGAATTACGTAATCGAAACGTTTCTATTGGTTAGTTGCTTGAACACACGTAAACACCTATTGTATTTTGTCAAGTTTGTGCAGGGTCAAGGCCAAAAAAAGCGAACAAAACATATAACAAAGACTTTTGTCGGGCTTCATAACCATTCCTTTTATTAACTATGGTTTGGCTGCCAGTAGTTCTTTAAAAATGAGAAGGACCCTAGGAATTTCTTGTAATTTAATTTATCCACAAAAGCTAACCATGAAATTGTACGAGATAATTTAAAACAGGGTGACCTAACAAGTTTGGGACATTAGCGACATTATTACTCTTTGACAACGCACTTTTTGTAAGATTTTTTTCTCAATTTTAAACAAATTAGATATTTGATATTTGAAACTTTACTCTCACAGTGCCTCTCTCCGCCCAGGAGTATAAATGAGTACCGGAAAACTGTCAGAGCGACCTGACAAAAATGTGGGGGATTACCTGCAATGGACTAGCATCCCATCCAGGGTAGTAGCGGTACTCCTAGTCGCTTCATGCTATGGAAACCGGAGATAAGCGCAGCGGGCCTGATAAGCCACTAGGTCTGTGATCAGACTTTACCCTTTAAGCTATTTGGTAACGTTTCATACCTCTTGTGGATCATGTGGGTTTTCCAGATGGTTGATCTGCTTCTGAATCTCTCGTAACTCAGCACCTATAAAAGAGAACATATTCAGACTTGAATAACAAAACAGAAATGGTGAAATCATTTTAATAGCAATGAAGGATATACAGTCGAAGCTCCCGTAAGCGGACACTCTCAGGAAGCAAAACAAGTGTCCGCAACTGGAGCTGGCCGCTTACGGGAATGTGTAACTACAGAGTTTGTATGAGCTGGCGTTCAAACCGGGTTTTGTCAAGGCGGCCGTAAGTAGAGCTCAATAATAAAGTAAGATTGACTGTGTAACGCATATAATGAAAAAATACATAGCTGTAGGATTGAACCGTATAATGGTAGAGCTGTCCACTTACGAGGGTGTCCGCTCAGAGAGCTAGGACTGTAGTTGTAATTTAATACATAAATGGTAATCAAGTGACATGTTAGTTAAAGCTACGGTGGGGGGCACGGTGGCCTAATGGTTAGCGTATTGGACTCCGGACCGAGCGGTCCAGGTTCGAGCCCTGGCCGGGGTCATTGCGTTGTGTTCTTGGGCAAGACACTTAACTCTCACAGAGCCTTTGTTATGGCAACCTGCGATGGACCACTTGCTGACTTATTAAGACGATTTCCGCTGGACGTTCGAGCAAAAGTGCAAAAAATTAAGTTACCAAAAAAATACTCATAGCACGGTAACATTTTGAATACAGATAAGAAGAAATTATCGATAAATTAGCTCCCAAGCTGACCCCGCGAGAGAAGTCATTACATATTTTAATTAAAAAGACGCTTCATGTCAGTTCAAAACAAAATGGCGTGCATTTTTATCATTTTTTTACGAGGTTTGACATTAATTTTCTCGAGAATGCTTGAGAATTTAATTGCGGGGTCACTTGGAGAAGTGAATTATAGTGATATGTTTCGAATAGTATTTAAAATGTTACCGTGCTATGAGTAGTTTTTTAGTAATTAATTTTTGCACTTATTGCTCGAACGTTGAGCGGAATCCGTCTTAACCTTTCATCTACGAATACATTAGCACTCTAACTTACAGTTTTAGCGCAATCATAATAAGTCGAAGTATTTATATTCCAGTCTTTCTTCCGGCTAAGACATAGCGAAAGCAACATTTTTGCATTCCCTTTCGAATTTTCGCTAATTCGAAATTTCGTTTTCAATCAGCGAAATTTCGTCGAAGTTTCGTCAAATTTGAAGAGATTCAAAGCTTTCGGCGAAATTTCGCGGAACAAAGCGCTCGCGAAAGTCGTTGAAATTTGCAATACTGTAAGACTTATCAGCTGAGGAAATATAACACGATTTGTTCATAACTATAAACTGTTTTGTTTTTTTACTTACCGATGCCCTCCGTTCCTCCCCAGTCAGCGGTTACCCCTGAAAACTCCAGCTTCTGTGATCCTAATCGGGCATGGGAGCTTCCAAGCCGAGCATGCGCACACAGGTATTGACAGATGTCGTGAAGCGATGAAATCAGTTGCTGTTCAAATAAGTAAAGTTACCCAATGTGAGAAACGCAACTTTACAAAAACCGAGGACGTATTGTAAAAATAAATATTTCAACGAAACGAGGGACGTCTCACCAGCATCACTTTGAGAGCTGAATTTCTTTCGCCTCCTTTCATTTTGGAAAACATTCTTAGAATCTGAAAGAGAAAGACAGAAGTATTTATAATACTTAACCTGTTGCGTACTAGCGCGATAAAAGAACAGTTTCGGCCAAGAAAATGGAAAAGAAATAAATTTAAGCAGACCAGCCGAAGAAGAAGATGATTTATCCACTTTTTCTGTGGGATTAGAGTTTTTAGCATCGTAAGCAAACATGAACAACAACGCGAGAGCACAACAACTGTAATTCCTTCACGCGGCCATATAATCTGTTCTGTCCCCCCCCCCCCCCCCCCCCCCGGCTTTTCATTGTACATTTCAATTCATTTGGTAATATGTTATAAAACAACTGGTTCATGCTTTAGCTGTGCGTATATCGAGTTATGATGCACTTGGGAAGTTTGGAGAGCACTCACGAAGCTAGAGTTGCACTCGGCTAACGCCTCGAGCAACTCTTGCGCTACTCTCGTGCTCTCCAAACCTCCCGCGTGCATCCATAATTCGATATACGCACGCTAAAGCATGAAAAATAATTATTATAATAACTACCTCAGTGTAATGCGGAATGAACCAAAGATTCAAAATATTTTTGCCATCAGAAGATAATAGTCTGCGAGGCCTGGGCTTGAATTGCCTAAAACAGAAATAGAGGAAACATACGTTAGTAAGGAATAACTATTCGAAAACTTACAGAAAATCACAACGCACAACATTTTAATGTAACGTACTTGGGATCGGACATTATTTTATCATCCTCTTCAGTTTTCTTCTCATCCTCTTCACCAATAACAAAATGTGCGTCTCTAAAATAAACATAATCAAATAAATTGCAGAGTTCAAAAAGTTTTAATTTGGTTGATCGAAGGAACATTTTTCAGAATTACTTTCAGTTTCGAGCAAATATCCCGTGATAAATATCTGTTTCGATTAAAAGTTCACGAACCTTGTAGTTGGAAAGTCGGCCATGAGATTCAGCAAACTGGCACAGTATGCAATCATCTGAAGGATACAAAAAGAACGCTTTTTAACTCGTGAATGCGAAAGCAGTGAACAGGTTATAGCAGTTGGTGGACACATTGCACTCGGTCGATGGGCTGTAAACCTTGATAGCTCTATTAATTTATGTATATTAATTTATTCATACAAGAGTCAGCTCATAGAAGTCTTTGATTAACAACGCACCAAGTTAAAATCAAATTGAAGCGTTTGTGTTTTTCCTACCCTTAGCGACGTTGTTGACTAACTACCTCCATAACATTGGGCCCGCCCCCTTGCAGAGATAAAAATATTAATAAGCCCTCCTTATATTAAGCCTCCCCCTGGTTACAATGTGAATGGTATGTTTTCGCATTGCGTGCTCTCTGATAGGTTTGAACGTTGCCAAAATTGCTTCAAGTAGCGTGACATAGCTACTTCACGTTGCGTGAAATAGCACCTTCAAGCAACGTGACTAATACCCACTTTAAGTAATGGGAAGGATCCTCTTGAAGTAGCGTGACAAAGCCCCTTCATATAGCGTGACAGCCCTTTTAAGAAAGTGCTACTATGTGTTTAGCAGACCTAACACGTACCTGAGATTGCAAAGAATACTGGGAAACTTTCTTGTGAAGATTCTCACAGAAGTCCGTGACTAGCTTTCTAAAATGAAAACGGAGAAAGAAAATACTTAAGATTAATCTCCTACTGGTGAACAGTTAATGTCCGTAGTATTCAACTTATACAATCATTAACCTTCTGCTACGTAGGCAGCCTCTTTTAATATGTTTTTTTTTAATTTAACTAACGTTTGAAAGTGATAGAAAGGTCATGCTTTTGCGATAACGAATTGGAAAGTAAGTTACGTGTTAACTTCCAGTCTAGGGCGTTGCAATTTTGGTAAGCCCATAACTCGAAAGCTAGCACTCTGGCCAATCTTATCAGAGATAAAATGTAATCTTGTCGTCCAATACATCAGGTGACAAACCAAACTCAATCGCGACTCAACTCACACGCGGCGTCCCGCGCTTGTCACAGGTTGCATGTTTTCCCGCTCTTCCCACCGGTTGCATGTTTTTGTATCGAGTTCAGATTGGTTCAATGCACTTTTCTGCCGACATACGGAATGGGTCTATGCTGTAATCACTTGATGGTTTTAGGTTGACAACAACCAGTGAATACTGAACTATGCAGCTCTACAAGGCCTGTTTAAGCAGATGATAGCGGTGATTTGGTGTGCTATTGGACATGAACAAGCATATTCACCTTTTTAGTTTGATAACTTCATCGATGTTCTTCATGACTGTTCCCAGTTGTTCCTTCTTGTGGATGTACTCGTTCAGCATTTTGTCCCTCAAAAATGTCTGAAATAAAATGTACGATTCAGAATTCTGTGTAAAGTATGTTAACATTGACAAGCGAAGTATATGATGACAAATGAATCCTATATGAACAGCGGATAGAGAGAGTAAAGCGAAGAAACGACTCGCAATTGCAAAGAAGCCAGGGCTTCAACGGGTTTTGAACCCATGACCTCTCCGCGTTACCGGTGCGATGCTATACCAACTGAGCTATGAAGCCACACACACATGGGAGCAAGGTCAATTGTAAGCTCATTTGTTCCCGTTAATGTTAACATTGGAGCTTACAAAAAGAGCTAGACAACCAAATAACTTTTCCAATTTTTGTACAGGAGTATGTGGTCCTGATGGTGTCGAGCTGACATAACAACTTCCCGAATGTCTCCCATGTTCTGATTGGACAATATACCCCTAGACACTTCATACTGCGGAAGCCGGTCAGCTAAGCCGCCAGGCGTGGAAACGGTATTTAACCTTTTCATTCCCAATAGTGTTCAAGTTCAAATTGACCACATGAAAGTACTGCTCAATAGCTTTCATTTGAATGGTCACACACTAGGGTTTCATCCACAGACTTAAAAGTTAGAACCACCTTGTACAGCATAATAAACAGTACCACATGAAAGTACTGCTCAATAGCCTTCATTTGAATGGTCACACACTAGGGTTTCATCCACAGACTTAAAAGTTAGCACCACCTTGTACCGCATATAAACAGTACCGCATGAAAGTACTGCTCAATAGGTTTCATTTCAATGGTCACACACTAGGACTTTATCCACAGACTAAAAAGTTAGAACCAGATTAACTAACTCGAGATTTGACTCTGGGAGTAAACGGGTTAAATACGACAATTTTCAGTCTTCAGCATCTTTACAGTGACTGGTTTGTTATAAAGTACCTTCTCCAGCTGTACCGACACGAACACTTCTTGAAGCTTGCGTTCAAACTCTCGATCCAGTCTCTTCGTGGAGAATGGTGTGAGGTGGGCCGGAGCTCCCTCGGCTGAACTGGCGCGACTGGTGAGAGAGGTGTCATGCGAGGAGCCTGGGGATAATCCAGCACTGAAAGTAATTCGAAAATTTGAGAATCAGTGTATCACGTATATTGGTGAAGTAGCTAATAAATATAGTTACACAAATATGAACTGAAAGAAAATATTAAAAACACTAGCACACTGTCTTCACTATACATACGTAAGTGAGAAATGCTTAGTCCCCCCTTGGTTTTCATGCATGCTAAAAATGAATTTGGTCTCGGAAAGTTGATACACTGACGTTTTTTGTAAGAGTTTGAAGCGTACAGTGCAAGAAGTTTGTACGAAAACGTTACAAAAAAATACATGAAAAGTAAAGTCGACACTCGCATACTGCCGAAGCTTATGCCGTTTTCTGTAGCATGAAGCCAACTAGGAGTATCGCTACTCCCCCTGGATGGGATGCTAGTCCAACGGCAGGCTACCCCCAGCATTTTGTTAGGTTGCCCCAACAGTTCGCTGGTACCCCCGCTAAATTTTTCGCGCGGAATATCGCCTGATACTTAGCCAACTCGGCCTACGGCCGAAGAATAAGAATCAGATACATTTTGTAGTGTTTCTTCGTTCTATGGAAATTCGACTAAAGGAGCTACGTCACGGTTGGTCAATTGGCCAATTTTTTCAAGTTCGCCATTCGCAATCCGTCTTAACCTTCTCCATACTCAACCATCCTTGTTCCTGTTTGGTTTATTATCACCTCTGTAGTGTTTTTCTACCTTAGTGAACTATCAACCTATCAACCTTAGTAAACTATTATTTTGAGGCTTTCTTCAGTTTGAAGGTGAAATGGACTTAAAATATCGTGACTTAGGTCCTTTAATTAAGTCACAAACAGTTTCTTTTCGATCAGTTCAATACCTTTTCTCTGTTTCAGCTGCCTTTGCTTTAGCAGCTGTGATGATCTTTGAACATGCGTCGAGTTGAAGAATGGACGAAATGAGGAGATTCTTGTGAACAACCTACAAACAAAGGACAAACTGAATGAGAATCAAAAGGAAATACATTTATGGCTACATTTGTTTTAGTGATGAGAAAAAAAAAATCAACGAGTACTGGGGCTACTAGATTGGATCAAACTAAGTTCAAATCAAAACTGTTGTACTGCGAGTGAGGACTCAACATGGACTTATATCTAACCACTAAGTTAAACGTACTGTTTCACTTCATAACCTCTCAAAAACCTTTACTATGTATTATGGTTTGTCTACAAGCCAAGAGGCTTATCACATAGCATGATGTGACTAGGAGTATTGTAAACAGCAGATTTAAGTAACGAGCAAAGTGAAACGAAATAATTGTTCTAACCTGTGCCATTAAGATTGTTTGCAGCTTCTCCACACCTGTTCCAGACATTATCTGCAATAAACACACATCAGTGACAAGTTCAATTCGATTGTCCAATATATGTTTAAAAGTATGAAATAAACAAGAAATACAAATTGAAAATAAATAGTGTAAAAAATAGACATACAGGACTAAAGTAACCAAGAGAATAAATCAATATGTGTTTTTTTATTTCACAAACCTGTAACAGTCCTTCTCTTGTGCGGAAGCTAAACGTGCCTAAATGTTTTTCATCCAATTCTTGAATGGCCATTGGAGTGTAAGCTGGAGTATATCTGACAACGAAAAACCCGAAGTCAAATTCCACACACTATCGTAACATGTAAGCAACAATTTGTAAAGCTAAAAAAATTAAATGAATTTGAGTGTGTTTTGCCTGTTGCCAACATTGAGAGGGGGAAAGGGGGATGGGGGGGGGGGGGGGGGGGGGGGTGGTGAATACTCAATCATTTACTTATGATTATCAAACTTTCAAGTTTTCGAGTCGAAAGTGTTTCAAGGAAATTTGGCCAAAATTGTAGATGAACCTGGAACCTGGATTCGTCAGTTCCGAAACTAGAGCCACAATTATGATAAAATAAACATCACACAACTATATTACTGGGAGCGATAAGTGTTCATAAAGAAACTTGGCTTCAACAACACAACTAGGAAACAGTTTTCAAATTTCATTACTTTTCACGACTTTTCCATGACCGTGGGGACCCTGGGGAGGAATTGATACAGAAAAATGCAAAATCCAGATCAGCCTTAGAAATATTCTGATCATTACCAATGACCAGTATCTACTCCATAGCTAGACAATAAGTGCAATATCACCTGTCAACCCTGCTATCATCCTCTTGCACGACAGTAATAAGTACATTTTGTATCTCAGCGTCAGGTTTTGCCTGCGCAAAGTCAAAAGACACTGCACGAAGGAATGCATGGTATTCATCAAAACCAATCTCTTTAGCTTGCCGCTTGTATGCCTGCATGAGGAAAGAACACATGTATGTTAAGAGGTGCAAAGCTGTGAATGTCACTACTCGCTGGACATATCAGTCAGAGAAACAAGTAGCTCACTATTATACTGTATGGATTATTTAACTAAACAATTACCTTTGTTACCACATCTGTCTCTTGGGCAGCAGTTATAAGTCTGTGTCTTAACGTTACAACCTGTAACCAATCAAAAACAAAGTAATGATTACAGGCGGGTCCACTTAGTCAATGAAAGCCAATCAAATATTGCAGAGCAGAATAAAGAATTTCAACTGAATTTCAAGTTGAAATTAAAAACTGAAGTTGGAATTCTTTGTTTCCACTCTTCAAGGTGCTTTAGTTTTCGTTGTCTAATTGGGCCTCGGTTAACGCACTACAAGCTGCTTATGTCAGATGCCTGTGACTGCTAGACTTGCAATGTGTCTGCAATGCGTTTGAAAGCGCCCTGAACATTCTGAATACATTTTACCACCGAATTGTTGCCATTTGGTGGAGAATCCGGGTAGGGCACTATTGTGTGAAGAGTGTAACCTTTTTTTGCTTACCTCTAACAACTTTGACCAGGTTTCTGTAAGAATCTTTTGTTTCTCTTTGACAGACTTTCGTCCTCCCTTCTTGGAATTTGAAGCTTGGTTCACTAGAGACTGCGCCACTTCACAAACAAAGATAGGATCCTCAACAAACACTTCAGAAAAGAGCTAGAAGGAACAAACGTGCTGTTAATAGACTGTAATATTTCGCCCAGATGTATTGTATGGGAAGCAACTCCGGCCTGGAACAAACCCAGGATGAAAATTGACATATGATATGAGCAAGATATCAAACCTGGCTTGGATAGGGTGGGTGGGTGGGAATCTCCGAAAGCTCTTGTGCGGGTTTCTTTGCAAATGAATATCGATGAGCATCTTTCCCCTTCCATACTACTATTTTGCTCATTGATAAAATCCCATAGGACCTCATTACCAACCAAAGTTGACTTTGAATAGTTATATGGCCTAAGCTCCCACGAGTCTCCTGTAGCTGAGTGGTAGAGCATCCTACCGGTCTGTAGAAGGTCATAGCAGATATCGGATTTTTTTTTACGAGTAGCTTGGGTCACTGACTGATAAACATCTTTCTCATATTTCTACCAAGTTTAAAGGAGCTACGTCACGGATGGCGCATCTTGAAAAAATTGGCCATTTTTTTCATGTTCGCCGTTCGCAATCCGTCTTAATCTTCTCCATCCTCAACCATCCTTGTTCCTGTTTGGTTTATTATCACCTCTTTGGTGTTTTTCTACCCTTAGTAAACCATTATTTTAACATTTTAGTCAATTTGAAGGTGATTTTGGACTTCGCAAAAATGACTGAAAATATCGTGACATAGCCCCTTTAAAATGTACCATCATTTATTTCCAAAGTTAATGATGATATCCAAGCATACAGCATTTGTCTATGAAATAACACACGAAAAAACCCCTCTGTTCTTTACAATATATTAAAGTAAGAAGTAATTAAATAAATAACTTTAGCCAATAATTATACAAACTTATTCAGCAAAGCTGTTTTCATGGCATACTAGAGAGGTACTCACATCTTTCTGCGTCTGCAGTGCAAATGAGTGGCCAGTGGGTTCCTGACTGTCCCATTCCTTTTGAACTACTTCATATAAGCGACGTTCAAGTGATATAATTTCTCCAGTACTTTTCGGTTTGTGTATCTGAATAAACATCTGGTACAAAAAAAAATGGTTGTGACATAATTTAATTAGTATCATGTGTACATGGTCTCAACCTTTGGTTATAAAGGGTTGTGTTTCCAAGTCTGAGATCCATTGAAAGGACATTTTGAAATGTTTCAATGAAGATGGTACAATTTCGGAGCAAGGAGGAGGGGTACTAAAATTCACGTTCTACATTCCAACGAGGGAAAACAGAGCTGTAACTATAACAAGACACATAACAATAATTCAACAGCAATGTGGGTCTCCTTTCGCAGGTTCACATAAACTACTTTCAGTTGACCATGTAACATTTCAGTCTTGTCCGAATAGCTTAAACGATTAAAACGTAGTAATAATGTTATCAACCTTTACAGAAAACCCACCGTTGGCTCTTTAAATAGACTCACATAAGCTTGGTCGTACAGTTATTTTTAAATAAACATGAAAAAGCAACTCTATGTACCTTTAGAGCATTCTCTATTGATTCAGATACCCTGCTGGCCAGACCGAGAGATGGATGAAACTCTAACATGTAGACATACCTCAGAGCTGGCCTGCAATATACAGAATATTTACGACTCATGTGTGGACCCACACAGCTGATTTTATAGTATTAAGCGACTAAAATGGGATACACCTCATGGTATAGGGGGTTGGAACTGCTGCCAGATTTGTTTGGACGAAGAGGATTGGAGACCTATTCTCCATGAGGAATGAAAAGACAAATGATGATTATGAACAAGAAGCGACTAGAAATATTGCTATGCCTCTTGTATGGGATGCTGGACAGTGGTATTTCGACAACAAAAATCGTTCAAAGGTTTCTCCCAAACGTCTTTTCCGCGAAATCTTGTCAGGTTGTGCTCTCCTTTGGTAGAGAGGGGTACTGTGCGAATGAAGTGTTGTAATCAAAAACACAACATGAGAACAATAGCCAGGTTCAAAACCCATGATCCACGGATCTCGTGTCTGATGCAATTACCAGTAGGCCAGCACATTTCAAATAGGACACTACACACAAGAATCCCAAATACACTTTAAAAAGATAATAGTTGAACAAAAGAGGATGTTGAGATTTTCTTACCGGCTGGTGTTTACCGCTATATGCTGCTGTGGTATGATCCGATGAGGAAGACCAAACAATGCTGCAAACGATATATCATATCAAGTAAATACTGTATCAGTATTTACTTCTAAAAAGGTTCCAGAAAGGCATGCCTATTGCTATGGCAAACACTCACATATTGCACGAGGATAGTAGTCAATCAATGATGGGGTATTTATCTTACCAGGGTTATCTTCCCTGCAAACTTTCTGAATGTACTCTCGCTCATCGTCGATCTGATAGGAAAAGGAGAACAAAACATCAGCTTGAAAAGCTTTACTCCTAAAGTATTACACACTTGTGGCATTAGCCATATGCTCGTCCAAAGGGCAATGTGTTGTATAGTACAACTTAAGGTCCCATTCCTGGTACAATTAAGACATTGAACAATTTAGTGGTCACTACATTCTTCAGTGACCGAAAAAAATTGGTTTGAGACAGGACACCAAACACTTATTGTAAGACCCCGAGTGACCCACTCTGCAAGCTGGAACAGCTACTAAGTTTATAACTGTAAACACAAATATGTTTTTGTTAACAAAATGGAGAAATATGGATATCCTCACAATATCCCCAATAGACCGTATAGCGTAGTTCCCCACAGCTTTATCTTGTCGTATTCTCCACTAAACCTGTACATACCTGCTTGTCAAGAAGTGATTTGATTAAGTTGCAATGAAGTCGAAGACAAACACACTCAGCCGATAAATTTTGACGAAGTAGTCAGCAGAAAAATCATATCTTGGTCTTGCCTGCATCACATTCACCATAATCTGAAATGCAAAGAAAACCCTATCAAGAACGAACATAGACACTGTTTCTGTGTCTACATTTTGACGGCAGTATTCTGTTGAATTCAGTGTAATTAAGGGAAAAAGAAAAAAATGAAGGGAAAAAAAAGAATCACGGGCGGATTCAAATCCTCGCCGCCAGTCCTAATGATCAGATTGGAAAGCGAGCGCCTTACACCGCTAGGCCATGAGTGCGTCGCGTGATGTCATTCTGCCACCATTGTCAGAAATAAATCAATAAACAAACCTGAGCAAGCCGTTTCTTTTCTTTTGAGTCAAAAACATGATGATAAGCTTCAAGATAACAGTCCAATAGCTTGACAGAGAGAAAAGAAACATGTAAATTGAAGGAGAACACAATACAATATATTCAAGCACAAAAGATAATATGATAAAAGAGGTATGTTGCTTAACCTATCTGTTTCTGCAAGAAAGAACAACATTCATGTAGTATATAGTCAGTATATGTCTACCTGTCTTTTGTTTTCCAAATATGCAGCTTCATTTGTCCACAAGTCCAAAAGAACAGCAAACCTGTCCACTTGCTGATGTCCATAGGCTCCTAGATCAATATGATCTCCCTGAAACTAAAACCAACCATAATTTCGCTATCGGTATTGAGGGCGTTGAAAGGTGAAAGGTGCGTTACAAAAGACGAATGGTGAAAGGTCTAAAAGGATTGTTAAATTTCTCACCAACCTTAAGAGTTTTGGGCAGCCTTAAATCTTTGTCTTTCTCAATAAAATGAGTCGCCACTAGCAAAAGTTCAGTTTCCAGTTCCCTGACATAAAAAATAGTAAGGAATCAAAAATAAATAACAAACGAGATTGAACTATTTAACAATTATTCCATGAGCCCGCGTTGGATATGAGATGATAACATCACCAATGAGGTGCGCTTCGCGCCGAATTGGTTATAATCATTTCATATCCAACAAGGGCGAATGGAATAATTGTTTTATTAAATACATCACTAACTTTAGGTTAAACTTCGGTATTATACTTTGTAAAAATTTATAAATCGACTGAGTGATTTTTCAGTTCGATCTAAATGAAGCATGATTTGAAAACCGCGGCAAAATGTGTAAGTTGGCAAGTTGAATGAAAAGCCGAGAGCAAGACAGAATGTTTCTTCGGAGGGAATCTTCCCTCTGTGTCTTCTAAAGTTTCGTATATTCTGGAAAATTGTGCAAATGATTTAGCTTAAAATGGGAGATCCAAGATAATTGTGGAGCTGAACATTATATTCATTTTACAAGTTGAACGGAGAGCTGAACGAAGCAAGGGTTTTACTATTTTTACGGCGAGCAAATCATGCGCGACTACAGAATTAATTGTGTTGAAACAACTGAGCTGAAATCAAGTTCACTGAAGTAAAGAACATTAAGGAAACCCTCAATATCTACATGGATGGAGAGAGAAAGAGTGATCTTCGATCAGGTAATTTCTCTGTGAAGTGATCTTTGATTGTACCCGCCGTCAGCACTTGAGGAACTGCAAGACAGGATACAGACTGGAAAATGTACACGGAGATTGTCTTGATTGCAGAAGGTTTAACACAAGTTGTACTTACTTGAAGTCTGACAGTGACGAGTCGTACAAGATGTAGTAGCCTCTCTGGTCCTGGATGTGAACTCGCCCTTCTTCTGTCGTGAAGAAATCGTCATGATTTTCGACCTGTAGTAATAAATTAACAGAGATTGTAATGAAGTGAAAAATGTCGATGCTAAAGATATTGTACGAAATTTACTATTTACCTCTACATAAAAGGTAAAATAATAATAGTAACACTTACTCAACAGAGAGCGGCTGTAGAGTGTCACCTTTGACAAGGGCAGTGATACAATTTTATCTATTCACCTATAACATTGACTATGTAATGTTCCAACGCACTCACCTCTGAAAATTCCATGAATTCTGACTGTTCAACCCTAAAACAAATTATAAAAAATAATATCCAATTACCGTAACAATTCGATTCAGCGCTCAGGGTGCTTATTAAAGTTTGGTAGCTCAAGGGATGGCGCTTAGTAGAGTCAAGCCACTTATTCGGGACGGAGTGCTTAGTTTATTTTTTTACCTTTACATCTCCTAAATTCCCAAACTACAAACCACTAAGTAAAGGAACTTGGTTAAATCTGCTCTTCTAATGGATTTAAATCAACTCCAAACTAACAAAACAAATCGTTCTCAACTCAACTCAAAGATAAACTAAACTCAGTACACTGGGCATTACATTGGAAGATATAGCATATTCCAAAGTGGACTTATCAGATTAGGGGGCGTTTTAAATGGGGAAGTTTAATTGAGGGCGCCACACGTTTGCTGATACTGAGAGAGTACAAGTAAAGGTCTTGCTGCAGGACATAACAGAAGGATGATAGCCAAATGGCCAGGCACAAGCTCTTGATACAACACCGTCTTTGTAATACTATACCTGTAATCAGCTGGTGTGTTGTGAATGTACTGGTGTGATCCAACACCTGCAATCCCGCCACCATGGAACACTTGGTGCCTGAAATGATATCACCAGTCACAGATTATAATAGGCACTTTAACAGATAAGTCTGTTAAAGGGGCAACTTAGGTCAAGCTGTTTTAGTCGATCTTTTTCCTTCCTTCTTAAATGACAAGCTCCACCAACACTTAAATAATAAAATAACCTATTCATTAAATGAGGAAATCTAGCCTTAGCTACATAACAAACAAAGGGCTAGGGGATTTCTGAACATGATATTACAGGCTTCCATACAAATTTGTCTAAGATTGATTTCTGTTGGCTGTTGGAAATCATTATATAAGTTATCAGTTTTGCAATTCATATTAATCTTGTTCAAGTTTGATCATCCATGCTTATCTACAGGTTCTGACTTACTTGGATGCCTTCTGTTTTCCTGCTTCCAATGACAAACCACCATCATTTATTGTTAACGTTCTCTCAGTGGATCTGAAGTAGTTTAGCATGCCAAGGCACTACAAAGTGAAGAGAAACATTGTAAAATGTGAAAGATGACTCTTCACGCAATATATAGCCCGATGAAAATGAACGTTCTCGATGGCTTTTGTTGAAATGCGGTCATTCTTGAGGTACTTACTGTTAATAGGTAAGAAGTTAGTACAAACAAATAACAAAGTATGTTCAGAGTAAAAAATGATAAATTTAGAGCTTACTGTTTGGGCGATCTGATAACACGATTCACTAGCGCAGATATAAACTTGACATTCATGGTGTGTATGTAAATAAAATTACGTGTTATGAAAAATAAATGATAGCACTGCATAAAGTGTCACAGTCATGCAAGAAAGGAATAAAACATTCATTTGCTTGCTAGGTGACCTAACGAAGGTTTAAAATACATGCACTATAGCCAAGACCTAAAACACACTCATATATATTATATATGTTGTAACCTGATGTAAGAAGTGCTTGAGTCAAACAAGACTGTAATTGAAACTAACTCTTGATGAGAGGTCCCTGTTGAGAGTCTTCTAATTCGTCATATACATTGTTTAAAATTGCATGTAAATGCCTAGCAAGGTAAAAGTCATTTGTGGTACTTGTTGGACATATCTTCCCTTCACTGGAACACACATAATATGCGTTGAACATGGATTCTCCGCCATATGCGTAAGGAGCATTCTTACCGATCTCTGCAGATCCCTAAGCCTGAGGTGCCTGAGCAGTAGAAAGGACATATAGGCCCCTTGTAGCTTACTAGCCTGCGTCTTGGCATCTTCATCGTCCAAGCCAAGCAGCTCAACTGCTGTGCCAAGGTCAAACTCGCCAGTAGAGTTGCTATGTCCACCCATGTCATCTTCACTGATTTTGGTGTCAAACTCAAGAACGTCATCCTTGGAACTCAAGCTGTTTGTGGAAAAAGTAAACAAAACAACAGCACAAAGCTGCTATTGCAAATAATCTATGACGGAATGCTTTCTTTGCTAAAGGGAAATCGTGATGCATGACTTAAACAAAAATTCAATGGCATCGCAAATTGTTCAGCAAGGTTATCCAACAACAACCATTTATTTGTACCCAGAAAGGACACTCTTAGTTATTAACGACACTCTAATTCTCTGATCACATACTGCTCATATGGCTTACTTTTCTCGTTAATTCCATTATTTTAGTACAAAGCTTGGAACATTACACGTAAATACCCTGTTTACTGAATGCCAGACGTTTATTATAATGTTGGTATTACATTGGCTATATACATTATCCTGATCAATAAATTTGAGACTGTAAATTTCTGTTGAAAATCGATTTTAAAATAATGTAATCCCCTCCCCCCCGGGTGCAATGTTTAATCATCGCACTAGACAATATATCAGATTTTTACGCTGGCTTTTTAGGTTCAACATTGTACAGGGGAGATGGGCGGTTAATGTTTTAACCCCCCAATTATCGCTAGATTTAAAGGGCCTGAATGAAAAGTGTCACAAAACGTTATCTGCCGGGTTCCAGTTTACTCCCAACCATCACCTGTCTGCTCAAAATTGTTTTGAAGTTGATGAATTGATCATTGTTAACACCTCAAGTGTTTAAAAATTAACAACATACTACTTGAGAAATATATTATTCAGTCAGTGACACATGCTACCCAGAAAAAGAATTCCAAGTTCTCCAAACAGGAGTCAAACCAGAGTTCACCGGAAGGTCATACTTTATTAGGTTTGTTTCCTGTTGGGAGAACTCTGGATTCTTTTTCCGAGTAGCTTGTGTCACTGACTGAATAATATATTTCTCATTATGTGTCTACCAAGCTTAAAATGTACCAACATTTATTTCCAAACATACTACTTACCTTATAGAAGCATAGCTGAATATCCGTTTCCATACTGCAGCAGTGTCATTCTGAGTGCGGTAAGTTGTCACAGATGCTGGGTGAGGTTTAGGTGGCTCTAACACCGCCTTAGCATGTTCCTTTAATGATGATAATATTCTCTGAAGATAGGATGGTATGAAAATCGAAAATTAATTTGGCCTGATGGAGATTAAAAAAGTTATTGTACACAAACTGTATTATGTGACTTATAAGTGTTCCAGATACGTTTTAAATTAACGTGTCAATGAGGAATTGTAACAGGTCAATAGATATGGACCTCACCAAATTATCAGAAGTTTTCTATTAATTTGTTGGGTCAGCGACAGGTAGCCGGCCTTGTCAGGTTTAAGACCTGAGACCCCTCTCTTATCTGGAACACTGCTTGTGTAATAAACAGGTGAATGAATTGTATCATAATTATATACCCATACAACGAATGCTGTAACGCCACTGCACCAACTATAACTTACACTAATGTTCTAACAACGGATCAACATCAAATCAAAACCTAAGAATTATGGCATGACAATTTTTGGAATGCATTGAGTGTTTGTTTGATGACATACCAAAAATGCAAAAATAATACTCACCTGTCCATCTTGGACATGAAGAAAGCGTGAATGAGCTCTTAATAACTAAAAAAGAGTTACAGAAACAAATAAATTATTAAATCTGTCAGTGGCTAGTCAACATAAATTTACTGCACCTTTCAAGAGCATGGGAACTCTTCTGCTCAATCAATGGTTACTACTTTTTATGCTGCCATCAATCATCTTAGCAGACATTTCAGGATTCAACAGAAGTCAATGGGTCCGAAAAAGGTCACGTCCGTGGATTGTAATTGGTGGATAGCTCGATCCATTTTGTTTGCTTCTTTTTATGGCCTGTTGCTTGTCATCGTAATTATGATTCATTGACGACAGTGTAAAACGCAGTTGTTACTTTGATTTTGAGTTCATGCACGTGCTATTGAAAAGCGCAGTAATCAAAACTGCCCAAAATATCATTCAGTCACCAACAACAGTACTTTTCAGGACTACCCTCACCCGGACGATCACACTAGATAAACTACTGATACTCCTGGGCTCAAACCATTTATTATGTAAAAATGTAAAGGCTGCATCATTGTACCTCGTCCATATTTCCTTTTTGCTTGAGCTTTGTCATGGCTTTTACTTGAGTTGATGTCTGTTCTGGCCTGGAGCAAGGAGAATGTACACATCAACAAATCATTACTGACAGTTTTATGGATATTTCAATCAGATGAAGATATTTAGAAGCAACCCTTTCAAATGAGAAAGCTGTTTTACAGTACCAACTACTGTTACCGGGATCACCCAGACAAAGTTAACCAATCACAGGGCAGAACGGGAACAATACATTCCAAAATTTTCGATTTGAGCCAATCCAATGTCGACTACAGAACAATTCAATATCAAGTTTTTGGCGGCTGGCTCACGGCGTTGGATTTTCGATTTCAACCCTTCTGTCTTTGACTAGCTTTAGCTGTACGATTTGGAAGGTTCATATACATGTATGTTACATCGATGCACTTAAATATAAATTTGAACTAATGTAAGTGTTACAGATATGACATGCAGGTGCAGCCTTATATTACATGTACATGTATATAGGATTACATACCTTAGAGGATTGAATGAAATCCAGTTGGACTGCTGTTTGAATGTGTGCAAGGCTCCTTCACTTCTTATTTTAGAATCTCCAAACTCCTTTAAATAAAACAAAAGAGTGAGGTGGTAGAAAGCGTTCATCTCAGGCTGAGTAGTAGGAAGGTTTCTGAGCTTCCCAAAATCAAGGTGATTGTGATAGATGATAATTGAGAGCACAGACGTTTTCAAGCCACAGACGGCAACCAGAAGACGAATCAGTTATTGCTTTTGGTGTGCTTTCACTCCACCAATGAGTTGGATAACCCTCGTTTTAGTATTTACAACTTGACGTTACAGACGAAAAGTCAATAAAATGCACCAAGAAATTAAAGAGAGCATTCTACTTCTGGTTGCCGTCTTCTGCTTATTAGCTCCATAATTTCTACAAGACTTTCTGCACTGCCTTGCAGCTCTGTGTTTTTCTGTGCAAAGATAGAGGCCACTAGGGTTTTTCTTTTAGCAGGCGACAGGTGAGTTTAACCACCTGTGAACATGTCCTTCGCCTGCAACTTCTATTTTCCCTGCAAAACAATCATTGGGTTTACCAAAACTTTTTGGTGATTTCTACATGTACATGTATGTCTGTTTTTGTACATGCAACGGATGTAACAGCAGAGGTTCAAATTGTGCAGGGCCTTCATGATGGCGAAGATATATTAAATGGATGCATAAACGTGAAAACATACATGTACAACTACCACGTTATATTTGGCTCAGATTAAGATTCAGAAAGTTTTATTTCAAAGTTTTGAGAAAAGGCCTGGTGACAATGCTTTCTTAAATAAGTTGGGTCTTTTTTCGACCCTCTGTAAGCATGGTATGGTAAACGAGTCAGAGGTCCCCAGAAGTAGAAGCAAGGAACAAAGCCAATTCTTGTTCTTGGAAAACGTCTTGCACTGTATTGAAGTAAACCTGATCAAAACATGCGCGTAATAAATGCCTTTAGAGCTGGCTGCCTCAAACACGCAATTTTCAGATCACTAACCTCAATGGACGCATCATAAATAGGGAAAGTTCTCATCTGCTCTTGTTTGGAAAACACCTTCTTGAATCTCCGTGTGACCATTGTAAACAGGTCCATTTCGTCGGCATGTGTGTTAATCTGATTTATATCCTGTAAGTAATGTATAAAATGTAAATGATGTACTAAAGGTAATTGTCATGATTGAAATGCCTTGTTTATAGTGTTCTGCTGTATGTTCGGTACCACTGAGTTGAAAGCCCATGTACATGTATATGGACAGATCATGATACACTTTATGTTAGTAGTACGTTAGTAGTATAGCATGCTCAAAATTAGCCCCATTACGCTAAACTATGTCATGAGTTGAAAGCTCATTACATGTATATGGACAAATCATGATACACTTTATGTTAGTAGTACGTTAGTAGTATAGCATGCTCAAAATTAGCCCCATTACGCTAAACTGTGTCATGAGTTGAAAGCTCATTACATGTATATGGACAAATCATGATACACTTTATGTTAGTAGTACGTTAATAGTATAGCATGCTCAAAATTAGCCCATTTCGCTAAACAATATCATGGGTGAGATGGCTTACAAGTACATGTAACTAGCAGATTATGACCAAGATCTAACAAATGTTTCAACTTTTAGCTTGGTTTCTCTCAGCAAAACTTGTAGGTCACAGTTATAGTGAATTCTCAGAAACTGCTTTCCACTTCCTACTTAACTAACTCCAATAATTGAAATTCAATAAAATCATATTTTTATGTATTTTTATATTTAAAATCATGATTTCTTGTTAATGGGCCACAAAAGCGTTTGGAACATCCAGTAGCAACAATGTGCTTCTTTAACAGCAAGTTCCTTGGTCAACATTAATTGTCACAGTCACCCTAAAGATGTTCAGTACTGCTTGAAAGTAAGTTACCAGCTCTCGTCTCGTTTCTTTTAATTTGAGATATGTCTTGTTTCTCACAAGACGTGTCTCTGTTGCTGTTGAACTATGATAACAGCTCATGTGCCTTACCATTTCAACAGCATAACAGGTCATGAAGAACTCCAACAGTGCCTTGATGGTAACAAAAGATGTCTCGTGTAATGGCAACTTCAAGCTGATTTCATCTGATGCCAGTCCACCACCGAGGCAGCAGCTGCTGCGGCAATAGAAGGATTCGTCCCTGACACCAGCTGATATGGCGACAGGCTCAGGGGAGGAGGTGGTGGAAGGCTTGCATCAGGTGTGGGTTGCGGCCTCAAGACATGCAGATGTGCCGTGATTGATACTTGACTAAGAATCTTCTTCAGCTGGCCACGTGCTTTGGAGGGTGGACCCATTGATGCTTTACGTTCTTGCTCAGGTGGCTTTTCTTCCTTCTCGCTGACTTGAGGTTGAATGGCGCTCTTATGTGTAAAGGGAAGCCATTCAATTGTCTGCAAAAGAAGCACTCTCAATCCTTATTGTTAAATGTATTGTACTTTTCACTAATAGTCCCTACCACACTTCATTCCTTCACATTTTCGCCCCTTGTGGCAGACTCTTCTGTAAAGTGAACAACTTTTCAAACTGGATACATGAGATTGGTCCCTCATGCCTTCAGACCTTTACTGCATTTTACATGTACCTCGATCTTCTCAATTGGGAAGACATGTCTCTAATTTAACACGAGGTTGCTTCTTGTCCCACATGCGCCCTTTATTTTATCTTTGTTCCAGGCATGCACTACCTACTTTCATTAACAACATAATCTTCTCTAAACTGGCCATGTGAGGTTGGTCCCTACCCCACTTCAATCTTTTACATTTTCTCCCTTCAAGGCAGACACTTCTCTAGAGTGTACACATGAAGCTGTTCTCGGTCCTGCTTCAGTCCTTATGCTTTACATGCTTCAGAGCAGACAATTATCTAATGGATATACCTCTCTAATGTTCTCTAAATTGGGCACATGAGGCTGGTCCCTGTCCGTTTAACTTCTGTAACTTCATCACTTGTTGAGTCAGTCTCTTCCCTGAACTGGACACTCTCTAAAGTGGACCATGTAAGATTTCGGTCTATACCCAATTTAGTCCTTATAGTTTGTTATTCTCATTAAGACACATACTTCTCTAAAGTGACAAGGCTAGTAATTCTCTGTCCAAAAAAGGCACCTAAACTGTATCTAAACTGGGCACACATCAAGTATGTGCTGCCTTAAACTGGACAATTAGGAGCTTGATCCCAGTCACAAGTCACTGTTCTTTACTTTATACTTCTATCCACAAAAGAAGCAACTTACCCTGATGAATGCATGCATTCCCTTAACTGAGTGTAACATACAGATTAACCATCGGGTGTAAATCAATAAGTCCTCCATAGTAACCACACTCATTGCTGAATCACTTCCAGCCAGTGTTGCCTCGCATGCCACAGCCAATCTTCTTGCTCGTTGTAGGCAGTCTTGATATTCCTCCATGATATAACTACGAATACAGAACAGAGAAGCATAGCAGTCATGAAGCTTCAGTATGTACATGTAATCACAAAGCAATTTTGCTTAATTAAATAACATATTTCTAGTGAACTGTCGTTGATCCTGGTGTGAGTGGTGTGAGTGGTGCCTTAATACATCTAGTAAGTACATTGAGTAGTAAATTAGGTCTGGGATCCATATTGTGAATGTTGGAGTGACATTAGGCCATTGATCTCACCGTGACTGTTCTTAAAAAAGATGGGAAGTTACGCTTTTGTATCGACTACCGGAAGTTAAATTCAGTCACCCACTGTGACGCACACTCCAACCCAAGGATGGATGACGTCTCCTGTAGATTTCCTTTTAATGGTGCAAAAATGTTTACAACTCTGGACATAGTGGTTACTGGCAAGTTCCAAGAATCCAAACAACAAACCCAAGACAGCTTTTGCTACTCAGGCTGGTCTGTTGCAATTCACAAGGATGCCATTTGGCATAAATTCTGCCCATCGCCATTCCAGTCTATAATTCCAGTTGACAAGAGTCTACCGCCCTCTTGCCATATGAAGTTATTTTCGGTTGCTTGCCTAGGGTGCCACTCGAGTTAGAATTTGGTTTGCCATTATCTAACCCCACTACTGTCAGTGAGTACATTCAGTCAGTTACAGATGTGTTTACAGTATATCGTACAATATGACAGCAAGACAGAATCTCACGCAAACCAGGTCTAAGCAAAGGCAACACTGAGAGAACAAACACCCAGGTAGAGTTTGGAAACCCTTTAGGCCAGGTCAGTAAGTTTGGTTACGCAGACCAAAAGCATAGAAACTGGGAAAGAAATGGACAGGTCCGTTTGCCATTTAGCTTGCATGGGGGTTAATTACAGAATCTAGTCTCTGTATGGAAGGATTCTAGTAGTCCACCACGACCAGCTTAAGTTGCATTATGTCCCTACTGGCCCACACAATGTTTTTTGTCCAGTAAGAGAACATGGTGATTTTACTTTTGTTGACAATGACCTTAGTAGCCCCAAGTTCCCACAGTTGGTTCCCCTGTTCCTCCCTTTGGGCCTCCTAACCATCGTGTTTAGGCCTGCAAGACTCTGCCCTAATGTTCGCCCACTGGCTTGGCATCAAGACTTTTAATTTAATTCAGTACCATTAATTCTTAAGTTAGTTGTTACAGGTTCAAATTTTGTTAAATTCTAGTTAACTTTTTGAGGGCGAAAACCTAAAACGGGGGGATAATGTAATAATATGTAATTGGTTAATAATTATCTGTTGATACTGTAGTTAACTGGGACTTGAAATACAGAAGCTTTGTTGCACTATAATTATTTGTAACAGTTATTCTATGTAGGTAATGTTGCGTAAGATGTAATGTATAAAATGAAATTGTTCTAATATAGTTGTCTTGAATCTGAATGAGTTGAGTACTGTTTTAGCGGCACGCTACATGTGTATGTACAGCTTAAATTCTATTGCATGATCATAATGTTACATTTACAATGAAATCCATAGTTTAAGCCCCATGTGCCATGAACATTTGTATGCAATATTGACTTGTACCCAGGCAGAGTGTAATTCATACCTAAGTCTTTTCTGGTAGACAGGATAAAGGTTTTCAATAGCTTTCGTATGTTCACAGAAACGAGCCCACCGTAGCATGTGCATGTGTTTGCACTGAACTAAGTGCTCAATCCTGTCCACAAAGAACTATAGGAAAGAAAAATGTTATAACAGTCACTAGTAGGTTGGAATATTAATTGTCGCAGTCAGATTACAAAATATATTTAAGCATTAACAAGTGATACATTTTGTCAGTAATGTGCATGACAAACTTGTCAAGGATAATCTAGGGAATATGTTGTTGACCACATTTTGGAAGTTACACATGTAAGGGTACTGAACCTGGTTAATGGGACAGCTTGATGCCTCAGAGAGTTGATCCAAAAAATTCCATACTGATGACGTAGTTCTACAGATATTCATATACATGTAATGTCTCTGACTCGTTGCTCTTCATCAGTAATCAGAATTTTCACACGTCAATATTACAGCTGTCACTCCAAGACACTACACGGATCTCCTTTGAGGTACATCATTCATCATTATGGATTACAATTTATTATGGTCAAATCTCAAATGTTGTTCTTGCAGGGTATGAATTGAATGCACAACTTAGAGAGAGTCATACACATGTACATGAATTATATATGACTTAAATAATTCAGGACTTAAAGAGTTCCATGGCAAGTGTGTATTTTTTTCTGCTGACCTGATGGAGCAGAAGTGGAATGCTCTTTGCAGTATATTCCACTTGACAACAGCTAGTCATCTCTTCATGCATCACATCTGACTGAATGATCAAAGGCTGAGCTTCCCGCACCTGTACAACAGAATGGAATCAACATTGAAATGGCACGCCAAGTATGTGATGTGTGAAATTACACATACACGTACACTGAACAATAATTTTCAAAATCCGAAACCTCTAGAAAAAAATCATTTCCATCTGCTTGGCCGATCCTTGGGCTTTTGAACCCAAGAGCTTTATACATTGACCCCAGGAGGGGGGAGGAGGGTTCTCAGGTATTAGTGGCAGGGAGTTGCAAATGCCTTTTAGAGTTTCAATTTAGCAACTATGTTTTTAGTTAGAAATTGTCTAGAAAGATTTTGGTAGGGACTTTTAAAAGAGTTAAAAAGCATTTTCCTAGCGTTCTTGATTTTATGTCAAACAATAATGTATTCAATGCAATTTCATGTGACAGATACATGAAGAATGAATAAAGGTGGATGCATGTCTATCTCGCACACTCTCTTGATGTTTTTTTTTTACATTTTTATGCAGAGATAAAAGAGAAAAGGGAGTTTTGGGGTTACATCCTGGACCAGTGGGGAATCTAGTTTTAGCCAATGGGACTTTTTGGGGTTCTAAAAATTTGGCCTCATTCACACCTCGCCATCACTAAAAAAATCCAATATACTCGAGTACCCATAACATAACATAACACTCATTGAAAAGTATGGTGGACTTACATTTGTAAAGTGAGGAGGAGATGCAAATGATCTTTGGGGGTTTGAACTTGGCAGTGTTTTTTTTTAGGGGGGGAGGGGGTGGGGGAGAGGGTGAGTGATGTTCTAAGAGGTATCTTTGACATTTGGGGTATTTAATTTGTAGTTTGAAAAAAACGTTTATTACAGTCATGGCAGATGCAGGTACTCAAAAGGGGAGGGGAGGGGGTGAAGTGAGAATGGGCTTTTTCTTGCAGCTTATAATTAAAAGTGGATGGGGTAAAGGTGGGACTTTTCTTCCCTGCATTTGTGTAAATAAGGGGTCAGATCCCTCAGGCTACCACTACATGTATATATTTAAATTTAGTACAATGTATTATAATTTTACTTGCACCTCCATTGGCTAGCCCTTTTGTTCCTGGAGTACCCCTCCCCCCCATGGGCATTGAACACACCTGAAGACTCTTGTTAATGGCCAGCTTCCTCTCCCTCTTAAAATGATCAACATCCTTCGGCATAGGGACAGACCTTCACAACAGAAGTGAACAAATAAAGGTTTTATAACTAATTCAGCAATTACCAGTCAAGTCCAACTTTTCAATCATATCAATTTTATCAAAATAATATTGCAGCAGATTTAAACAACTTAGAAATAAGAATACTATACCTTACATAATGTACTAGGAGCATATCACCCCGGAGCCTCTATCTGTAATGACAACAGTGCAGTTACATCTTCGGCTATTTTTAGCATCATTCTCCCACGAAAAGATTTCCATGTACATGTACGTCCGCGGACAATAGTGATATTTCGTAGTAACGACATTCCGCTGTTCTAGTTTTATTCCACGTTCCTCTCGTCCATTCCTGGTTTTATTTTTAATCTGAAACATGAATGACAACCTCGTCCTCATGCTCGCAACAGGTGATTTTCACGGCAAAGGTAATTCTAAAAATAGCTCAAGGTGTAACTACGCTGTGTCATACATGTACATGTAGGCCCAATAAGGGAGATGCTGAGGCTCCAGGGTGATATGCTCCTGAATGTACATATTAATACCACAGTCTGCACTGTACATATTATAAATGATAATGGTTAGTGCACTCGACACTGGATCAAGCAGTTCGGAATCAAGCCCTGGCCGGATCATTGTAATGTAGAGCAGAATGTTATAAGATAAGGGACTGGACACCGTGTATGATTTGCCCGATAGGGGCCTGGTTCTAGTTTATCGGACCACGTTGTTCTTGTGTTATCTTCTCGTCATTCTTTAGCAAGAATGATCGTTATTAAACGTGTATCTTTGTGAAATGGATGGATTCCTATTTATGACGAGAAGATAACACAAGAACAACGTGGTCTGATAAACTAGAACCAGGCCCCTATCGGGCAAATCATACACGGTGTCCAGTCCCTTATCTTATAACATTCTGCTCTATAATGTGTTCTTGGTAAAGACACTTTGCTCTCACAATGCCCTTCTCCGCCCAGAGGAGTATAAACGGGTACTGGCCAGAGAACTGTTAGGGTTGACTATTTTCATGATTGCTCTATAATAAATAATTTTCTTTTTCAGGTGAAAAAATAGATAGAGAAACTGATTCTATTAGAAATGATATCATTTTGTACTGGAAGTTTGCAACAATCTGTTCAACTTTGTCTTCATACAAAAAAAGTCTAAAAACACTGCACTTGTCTGGTCTCAAACAATCACCTTCTCTACAATGTATTTAAAAATACCCCGGATATTCCTCTCTATACAAAGTTAATAAAAGCTCTGTGCAATTTAATAATTAACTGATGTACATGTATGCATAATTATTAATGCACCGATGGACATATGTATACATGTACAGTGTTGTCAGTGGCTACATGTACACGTACAAAATGTACATGTATATGTAGTTCACTAAGGCCCTGATTACATGAGACCGGTACAATCTCTGACCGGTACAATCTCTGACCGGTACAACTAATAAGACCAGGGCCCAGTTGTTCAAAGGGTGGATAACGCTATCCACCGGATAAATCGCTATCCAGTGGATAAGTGTCAACAAAACATACTACGCTATCCACTGGATAACGATTTATCCGGTGGATAGTGTTATCCACCCTTTGAACAACTGGGCCCAGTACGATTAAGTTTACATGTCTGAAAGTTTGAAGCGATTACATTAGACCAGTACGAGACTTCAGATCGGCATGAGATGATTTTTCAGACCGGCTTCATGTACATGTAAACAGAAACAAGCATGATCGGTATGGAGACCGATCTGAGGTCAGACCGGTCTGAGTTTGTACCGGTCTCATGTAATCAGGGCCTCAGACTTATACATTTACTGCACATATAGGGCCATGGTCAAGCTGTCAATATACAGCTGAATAAATTATCGGATGGCAGAGAGAAACCAAAAACATTGCGTTCAAGAATTATCGAGCTACATAATTTGTACAGCTTATAATATTCATTATTAACAATAGGAGTGTTCACTGTTTATCAACATTACGTCACATTTGTTTTGTTATTCAAATTTGCCAACCATTAAACAAAAGAACTCTTTGTTTCAACAGCCAATAGTTCTCTGGTTGGCACATTAATAACAATAGGTGACGTAACGAGAAACATCGCTATAAGTGTTCAGGAGTTTACATTAAGCTTATGTAAC